>PVHT021183697.1:2391876-2422504 GCA_004024745.2 Catagonus wagneri | reverse complement strand
CTCTTAAATCTATCAGTTTTCTCATTTTCACTTTCACTCTCTGTCCACATCAACACCAGCGAATAGGCTAAAGACACAGAACAGATTTTCTCCAAGAGTCTTTAGAGAGCATGGCTCCATAGATACCTTGATTTTGGAGTTATAGTTTCCCAAACTATAGGAGAATAAATTTCTGTTTAAATCCATCCAGTCTGCAATACTTTGTTAAGGCAACCCTGGGAAAATAGTACAGGACACTTTTCCCTGCTAACGGTCTCTGGCTTTTAAAATCTGTGCATCCTGGATAAGTGTTTGGAGGTAAGAGTGTGAGGAGAATACATTTGTCATGAAAAAAGCAAAAGTAAGTGAAAAAATAAGATTTCATTCTTTCTTCTGCAAGAAGTTATGAGATATTAAGGGGTTCGAATTCATCACACATATACTCAGCTCTTCCTGGAGCAGAATCATCTGCAGCTGCAGGGAAGAGAAATTCAAGTTTGGATGCAGAGAATGTTTTGCCTATGTTCTTTTAGGAGTTTGATCGTGCCTTGTGTTATGTTGCAGTCTTTAAGACATTCTGAGTTTATTTTTGTGCAGGGTGTGTTCCAGTTTCATTGATTTACATGCAGCTGTCCAGTTTTCCCAGCACCACTTACTAAAAGACTGTCTTTTTCCCATTTTATATTCTTGCCTCCTTTGTCGAAGATTAATTGACCTTAGGTGTCTGTGTTTATTTCTGGGTTCTCTATTCTGCTCCATTGGTCTCTAGGTCTGTTTTGGTACCAGTACCACACTTTCTTGATGCAAAATGATATACCTATTGCATAAGGCATCTTTCAAAATGAATAAATGCAAATAGCAATGCTTGTATGGAAGATTAAGCATTTTTTTCATTGAAAAAGTGCAATGCAAGCATTGTGAAGACATGGGATACACAAAAAACAAATGATATCAGAGTTAAAAATGAATTTGACCAGTCATTGCAATTAGAGTGTTGACATTTGCAATTCAAGTGCCCAATTGTTTGAGATGCTATAGACATCTGGTCCCTGTGAGTGACAAGGCTTACTCCTGTGTCTGCGGTGGTTAGCAGTGGTGAGTTTTTCAGCAATGCAGAACTGATCACCAATTATAAATTGTGGGCAGAAGGAAAAGTATTTCTTGTCATTTGAAATTGAACTCCTGAATCTCTAGGGAATTGTTTAAACCATCAATGTTTCTGGAAGAAGCCATAAGATTTGTTTCTCAGACACAACAGATGACAGCAGTCATATTAATACCCACACTAACCATACTTGTTGACTTGTTACAGACCTTAAAAGTGCCAGCAATAGCCACACCCTAATCCTCCATAGCCACATCATCCACCACCATGGCCTCCAAAGTAGCTTCTGTAGTAGCTGAAGCATCAGGTCTTGGGAGATGAGGATGGGTTGGGAAGAAAATAATGAGTAGCCAAATTTTCACTTGCACTATATGTGCAAGTTTGATGAACTACTAAGAGAGGCTGTGAAAAATTCCAGAACTCCAATTTTCAATTCCATAAAGTAATTAGTGTCAACATGATAGCTAATTCTGGTGCACATGAGTGAAAAAGAATTAAGGTGGTGTTGTGATCTTTGTGGCAAAGTTAGCATTCCATAACCAATTAGAAATATAAGATAGTTTTAGAAATTGTTGTTTATCTTATAACTCAAAATGAAAAAAAATCATAGCCTATATATGAATACAGAGATTCATATATAAACTGAACATATTCCATTCCAGGGCTGGGGAATTCAGCTCAACATAGGAATATGATTGCTATTTTCTTTGTGTTCAAAGAAGATGCAACCTCTTTACATCAGTAGAAAGATGAATATTTTCAAATACAGTTTTCCTCACACTGCTTCTTAATACCATCTCCTGACATCTATGCAAGCAGTCTTCTGGGGATGTATTATAATGTTTTTCAGCCGAGATTGTTGGATTTCATTTATGTTGAAGTACTATCCTCCTAAATAATGATTGTAGATCCACACAATGGAATTCAGAGACCTTACATCTTTTAAATGTATGGAAAAAATATATGAAGAGAATACAAAATCTAGCAATGCTAGACTCTTGTCTAGCATTTCTGTGCTCGGATGTTGGGAATACATATTTTCTGCAAGAAGCTTAAAGCTGAAACTTAAAAACAAAATGATTTAGCTTAAGACCCATGAGGAATACTCAGGAATGATGGCACAGAGAAGCTAGATACATACCCATTTCTGTGTTAAGGTCTCTGCAGTCAAAATGCAGAGTTGCCAACAACATTGGGCTATGAAAAATACGTACTTATGAATTGACAAGATGAAGGTTGTATTAGAGTTTATGTGGACTTTTCATCACTGCTTACATGGTTAATGGATAAAGGTATGAAAAACAATTTCTCTGGGTGGAAAATATCCAATCCTGCAACAAGAAAGTGATAATCCTGCAACAAGAAAGTGATAACAAGCTTTTGTTGCTATTGTTATTATAAGGTACAAATCAAGTAATAGGGAATGTGTTTTTGAGCATGAATTTTGCCTCCAAGTAGTAATCTCCCTCCTGGGGAAAACACCACCATAATCTTCAGAAAGCCTCCCCGGTCACAGCTATAGAGGGAGGGAAGGTTTCCTTCCCTGGAGCAGGCTAATTTTCAAAACTTTTTGGTCAGAGTGATCACTTTTACATTCCAGTGTTGCTCCAAGTTCCATGGTCCAAGATAATAGTAATCAGAGTAATAAAGAGTTATGGAGATCTTATGAATCAATGAGGTCTGAAAACTAAGAAAGTGCTTGAGAGTGAGCATATCCCTCATTAGTGTGTTGGAAATGATACGAGGCATTGATCAGTTTAATGAGGATTGATGAGAATAAATTTAAAATATAGAACATGGCACTTTGAAGAGGCAAGGAGAGTGATAAAGAGAAGGCACTCAAAGAAGAAATGAATTCACTACAAAACCAGCACAATGACACTTCCCCTAGCTACAACTGGTCTAAATGTTTACTAATTTCCCAGACTACAGAATATGAAGTTAATGTGGCTTTGATATGCATTTCCTTAATGACTAAAAATGTCAAGTATCTTCTCATATACTCATTAGCCATTTGTATATTTTCTTTGAATAACTATCATTCAGATCTTTTGTCCACTTTTTAGTAGTGTTTTTTTAATTGTTGAGCTAACATTAAGTTACACAAAAATGTTCTGATTCTGAGATTCCTATGGGATACTTAAATTTCAAATATAACTCCTATCCTATAGTTTGTATTTTCATTCTCTTGATGTTGCCTTTTAAAGCAAAGAGGCTTTTAATTTTGATTAAATCTAATTTATTTTTTATTTTGTGGCTTATGTTTTTAGTATTGTATTTAAGAAATGATTGAAAAATCCAAGGCCATGAAGATTTATACCCACATTTTCTTCTAGGGTCTATATATATATATATATATATATATATATAGAGAGAGAGAGAGAGAGAGAGAGAGAGAGAGAGAGAGAGAGAGCACATGAACACTTAGATCTTTGATCTCTTTTCAGTTATTTATTGATAAGTTGAGAGATATGAAACAGGGTCCAACTTCATCCTTTTGCACATGGATAAAGTTGTTTCAGCATCATTTGTTGAAAAGCTTACTATTTCCCAGGGAATGGTCTTGGCACTCTTATTTAAAGTCAATTGATGATAAATGCAAAGGTTTGTCTTAATTCATCTCAACATTGGAAGTCTAAAGTCCAAAGTGTTTTCCAAATACCATAGAGGTCTGATAGGAACAATATGCAAGGTGATATTCATCTTGAGGCATCTAACTGGGAACCTGAGAAATGAAATGAATTATGTGTTCCCAAAATACAATGATGGGACAGGCATAGATAAATATTCCTACTACAAAAGAAAAAAGGAACAAAGAAAGGGGCATTTGCTCCAAGTAAATCCAAAACAAATAGGGCAAACAACATTAAGCTTAAGGACTCCAGAATAATCCTCTTTGGCTCAGTGCTCTGCCCTCTGGACTAACTAGGGTGCTAGTCCTACTTCTGAAGCTCCTAGCTTGAAATCTCTGCACCGTGGCTCTGGGTGGCTCTGCCCCCATGGCTCCACTAGGTGCAATCCCCTCTGCAGTCTTTGCAGAGTCCACTGATACACTGGGCAGAGACACTGTGGTCCTCTTGAACTAGAAAGGAACCAGCTTTATCTTCCCACCTTGACCCATTGCACTATGGGTCTATATGGGTCAATTTCCAATAACATGTTCTTTGTTTCTGTCTGAGACCTCATCAGAGCAGCCTTTACCACACACATTCTACCAACATTCTGTTCATAATTAAGTATTATCTAAGGAGTTCCCATTGTGGCACAGCAGAAACGATTCAATCTCATATCCATGATTATGTGGGGTTCGATCCCTGGCCTTGTTCAGTGGGTTAAGGATCCGTAATTACCATGGTACAGATTGCAGATGCAGCTCAGATCCCGCATTGCTGTGGCTGTGGTGTAGGGTGGTAGCTGTAGTTCAAATTTGACCCGTAGCCTAGGAACTTCCATATGCCATGCGTGAGGCCCTAAAAAGCCAAAATAAAAAATATTACCTAAGAAGACAGAGGCTTTCTCTACAGATATTTTCCTTCTGAGCTCTCATCAGAATTGTTTGTAATGATCCATTTACAACAATGTAGGATTTTCTACCATGAACTTTAGAACTCTCCCCACCTCAACCCAGTACCCAATTCTAAAGCCACCTCCGCATTTTTAGGTATTTGTTACAGTAGCACTCTGACCTTATCAGTTTTATGTATTAGTCCATTTGAGATGCTATAACCAAATTATTATGAACTGGTGTTTTGAATAATCAAAATTTATTGCTCATAGTGCTGGAAGCTAAAAGCCTAAGATCCAGATGCTGGTAGAGTTAGTGTCTGATAAGGACTAGCTTTTGATTCATAAATTGTTGTCTTCTTGCTCTGTCTTTACATGGTAGAATGGTGAGAAAACTCTCTGAGGTCACTGTTATATGGGCACTAACCCCATTCATCAGAGCCCCACTCTTACAACCTAGTCATGCCCTGAAGGCCACCATTGGGAATTATGATATCCCAAGTGAATTGGGAGGGGCCACAAACATTTAGTCTCTAGAATTCTGTTTAATACCATCAATGGGTTTTTCTCTTTGGCTCAGTTCCCTCTTTTTTTTTTTTTTTTTTTTTCCCAGAGACATGCATCAACATCTATTATTCGACTGGTTATCACTTCTGGGGAGATATTTCTGTCATCATAAGTTAATTTGGATAACTACTTCCTCTAGATTCATCTGAAGTTTTTCTTTATTCCCTTAATGTTCTGATAACACCTATCTTTACAGATGGGATATATGCACAATTGTGTCCCAGAGTGCTATGCACAGTATATCCTTTGCAGACAGGTTGACAAATTTTAATTTATAGAAAACCTTTATAATGACCTTAAATGAGGATATTACTTGATCTGGTCATGTCTATTAGCTGGGCTATTGAGATCTCAAATGTGCTTCAAACACAAAAATAGTGAATACTAATGAGCTACAATTTCTTAATGCCTTATATGTGAAAAGACCGTCTAATACTCTCTAAAGAAGCAGGTCCCTGTGAATCCTACCACATGATCTCAAGAAATATTGATTTCTATTTTAACTGATTCCCACTGTATACACTGCTCTTTTGTGCACATATTTGCAATCACTTGTTTATATATTTGTTTCTGAGGAACAGAAGGCAGAATCATGTCCTATTCATTTTTCAGATCCAAGTCTTAGTCCTGGGTGAGACATGGTCAGTAAAAGCATGTTGAAAGGAATAAATTAATTAATAAAGTAAATACAATTTTATAATAATCAAAGAAAACAATAGTAAAATATGTACATACTCTTGAAATTTCAAGAACAACAAATTATGATTGTTAGAAGAGGGATTTACTATGTTTTTGGCCAGTCAGATGTAAATTAAAATAACTTTACAATTTATCATATATTTCTCAAATTTATCTGGATGATATGATGATGGTAGACCAGAAGGCAACTGAATTCTACTTGTTGACATAAAGTTTGATTAAGTAGAAATGGAATAAACTGCTTCTTAGAATTTATGAAAACCAAATGGCTAATATTCAATCCCAGTTCAGTAGGACATTCACATTTCATTGCCTGAAATCTGATTCATTATATATGGCACCAGACCTCACCACAAACATGTGACCTCATCATTTTTCCTTCTCATATGGCTAATATCTTGAAATCTCAAAATTATCTATAACCGTTTTCTCTTTGCTATTCCTATTCCCTCTTATTTCTGAGTCATGGTTAATTTATCTTTTTCTATGTCTTTCAATTTTTCTCATGATTCATGTTCTTACAGCCTCTGTTTCAACAAAAAAATATTGAGCTCTGAGCAGTCCCTTAATTATTCTCTTAATTTGCATTTCTTTATTCCTTGATACATTCTGCAAACCCTTAAGCTCTTTAATCTTTCTAAGAGATTCACACCAAACTCACCAACCACCCAACAAGCAAAGCTCAGTACTTTTATCATTGTCTTGCCCTAAAACTCCATTATGTTTCATTTACCCCCTTCTTATATTTGGAAGTATAATTTTCAGTAACTAATAATGACATTCCAACCTATGTTTCCCAATTTAACTCTCATTAACACTTTTCTCCAAATTCTCAGCTTCTGTAAGAATTTTATTGTTCTGAGACAGGTTTTGCACAGTCTCACCCATGAGTTGTTTCCCATTTCATTTGTCTCATTTGTGAATGTTCTCTGCTCTTCCTGTATTTTTATAAACTTTTCATTTGAAATTAATCAGCAGAAAAATGAGAACATGAACATTTTTATTCACTACCTAATTTTAACCATTATAACATTTGATATATTCATCATCATAACTTATTGCAATACTTAAAAATAAATCACAGATGTAATATTTCATAATTCAAAACATTTCGATATGCATCACTAAAAGCTGAATGTTTTCTTATAACACCTAACAATATTAACAAATTTCTTTTAAATCAACTAATGCAATAATTAAGTTTTCCTGATTTAAAACAGGCATTTTATTTGTTATTTGTTTAAAGTCAAGATTGAGAAAAGTTCTACACACTGAATTTATTGTGTGTTTTATTCTCTCTGAATGCAGAGTAGCCCTCTTTTATATACTACTGAATTGTGTTAGACCTTAGGTCATAGTCTGATCCAGGTTTAGTAACTTGGTGAGAGCACTTCATGGATGTTGTGGTGTATTCAGTGGACACAGACTGCCCATTTGTTATAAAATTATTTTAATCTAAATATTTATTATTCCTTCATTTCTTTTCCTGGTCCTTCCACACCTTGTATGAAGTATTACACTTCTCACTAGTGTTCACTGATTTCTCTTTCCCCTGTACATCTGTGGCATTTATAGTCTATAGTATATTACAATATTTTACACTTACCTTTATGTTATGCTATGCACCATTTTAAGTACATTTTCTATTGTGTTAAACTGATCTGTTCAAATAATCTGTACTGGTCAATTCTCACATACTCTGATTTTACCCATGGAAATGGGAATATGGCAGGTTTTCTCTATAGGTTTTATGATTTTATGCTTGACTTCATAGGGACCTAATCATGGCTTTTTCATTTTTAAAAAATTTAAGCTTAGTTAACTTACAATATAACAATTGTTTCAGGAATACAACATAATGATTCAATATTTTCATGGGTTATCTCTATTTAAAGTTATAAAATATTGGCTATATTTCCTGATCTGTACAAATATAATCTCTGTAACTTATTTTTTTAAATGCATAGTGGTTTTTACCTCTTAATTCCATACCTCTATCTTGCTATTTTCCTCATCTCTTTTCACACTGGTAACCACTAATTTGTTCTCTATATTTGTATATCTGTTATATTCATTCAATAGTTTTAGTTTTTGGATTCCACATGTAAGTGATAACATACAGTACTTGTCTTTCTCAGTCTGACTTGTTGGAAGAACTAATATTGTTAAAATATCCATGCTACCCAAAGCAATCTGCATATTTAATGCAATACCTATCAAAATACACACAGGATTTTTCCAGAGAACTAAAAAAAGTAATCCTAAAACTTATATGTTACCACAAAAGACCCTGAAAAAAAAGCAATTTTGAGAAAAATGAAATAGTTGGCGATATCACACTCTAACTTCAGAATATACTGCAGGGCTACAGTAATCAAAGGAGCATGGTAGTGGTGCAAAAACAGACTCATTTCAATGGAACAGAATAGAGGGCCCCCAAATAAACCCATACAGTTATGTTCAGTTAATCTGTAACAAAGGAGACAAAACTATACAATGGGGAAAAGAGCTCTTCAGTAATTGGTGCTGAGAAAATTGGACAGCTACCTATAGAAGAAAGAAATTTGGGAGTTCTCACTGTGGTGCAGCAGGTTAAGGATTCAGTGTTGTCTCTGTGGCAGTGTGGGTTCGATCCCTTGCTGAGTGCAGTGGGCTATGGATTCAACTTTGCTACAGCAGTGGTGTAGGTCACAGCCACAGCTTGGATTCAGTCTCTGGCCCAGGAACTTCCATATGCCAGGGTGCTGCCAAACAAACAAACAAACCAAAAAAAAAAAAACAAAAAAAAACAAAAAAAAACATGAAATAAAGTCATTTTGTAATATGATATTAAAAACACCTCAAAATGAATTAGACACCTAAATGTAAGACCTGAAACCATAAAACTTGAAGAAAACACACTCAGAACACTCTTTGACATAAATCATAGCATGATTTTTTTTTTGGATCTGTCTCCTAAAGCAAAAGAAGTAAAAGCAGAAATATACAAAGAATCTAATTAAACATAAAATCGTTTGCACAACAAAGCAAACCATTAGTAAAATGAAAAGACAACTTACTAAATGTGAGAAAATATTTTCAAATGATATGACAGATAAGGGGTTAGTATCTAACATACATAAACAGTTCATACAACTCAATATCAAAATACCAAACTCAATTAAAAAATAGATAAAAGACTGACAAGACATTTTACTAAAGAAAGCACACACATTCCTAACAGCTACATGAAAATGTGCTCAGCATTGCTAATTACTGGAGAAATGTGAATTAAAATCACAATGAGACATCAGCTCACACTGGTCAGAATGACTATCATTAAAAAGACCACAAATAACAAATGTTGGTGGGGATGTAAATATTGTAGCCTTTATGGAAACAATACAGAAGTGTCTCAAAAAACCGAAAATAGAACTACTTACTGTATGATACAGCAATTCCATTTCTAGGTATAGATCCAAAGAAAATGAAAACATTAATATTTTTCACTTTTTAAGGAAAAAATTAAATATCAAAATACTTGTTTATGCCACCTGTATTAATATTAATAAAAGAGTAAGGCAAAAAGGCAACAGGCAGCAATGGGGATAATTGGTGGTACTAAGACCACGCATGCAGACAATGTAAGTACTGAAACCATGCCTGTAGACCATACTCAGTGAATATGTCCTTGAAAATGAATGAGGGCTTGATTTGCTCATACTGTGAGAAATATTGCTATCTTATGTCAATAATATTCTTTAAATTGAGTAAATATTGTTGATGGTTATAGCAATCAGAAGTCTCTTCAAGCAGTTCTTTCCAATAATTTCCTACAATAAAAACATTCTAAGAAGAATTATCTGCAAAGACTTCCGAAGCAAAGAACCTAGCTACACTGTGAAGCATAAGCAGTTTTGGGGGTTCCCAGATGGTACAGTGCATTAAGGACTCAGCTTTGTCACTGCTGTGACACAGGTTTGATCCCTGGCTCCCAAACCTCCACATGTTGCTGGTGTGGCCAAAATAAAAGCATATGCAGTTTTCAACAGTTGTTGAGGTAGTCTATCCACATCTTCTCTCTATCCAAGGAATACCATGGAAGGATGAAGTTAGCTGAAGATCCCTTGGGGTTTATTTCTCCTACTTGCTGTTTAGAGCTTTTGCCTACCTTCCTCCTTTTTTTCTATCAGAGTTTATAGAAAAAAGAAAAGCATGTACATCTCTGGTCATTAGGGTCCCCGAATATGAAACTGTTTCGGTCAGTAAAGGAAACCACCAGCTCACTTGATTAATAACACTGGGCAACTCTTCAGAGGGCTTTACACAGCATCCCATTCAAATCCTTTCTTTTCTGGGTAGCTGCCTATAAATTCAAATTATTGTGTTATGGCTCCTAAAATAACCTTGGGCCTCATTATATACCAATGTGGCATGGTGAAGGTAGATGCTTATAAAGGCAAGGAATCCCTGCTGGGATTAAAATCTAGTGTGTTTGTTAAAAATTTATGCTTATGTTGTCATTACATTTCATATTACCTTATTTGTTTAGATTCTATGCCTATTATACATCAACAGTTATTTGGAGAGCTATAAACAAGTATCCCTTTTTCTTCAGGATATATAAAAAAGCTACACTAAATATAAATAAATAAATTAAAGTTAGAATGCTGTTTATAAACAAACGTTAAAATCTTCTTTAGTAAACACTAACAAATCAATTGCAAATCAAGCAAAAGTTAAATAAACCCAACACTAAAGCTTCTAATTCTATAGGTCCATTATTCAGTTTTCTATTATCCAAAGCATGCTTTCAGTTTTAAACGTTTTCTTTATTTGATGCTCTTTTTATTCACTGGATACCATATGCCTATAATATAAGAATGAGTGAAGCAAAGCAAATATGTATAAGATTAGTTAATGATCTTTCATCTTACTGCCCACACAAATTATCCCCTTCAGGGTACCTTTCATTACTCTCCCTTTCCTCATACATTCATAGGCAATGTTGTCTCTTTCCATAATTATGCAACACATGGGGGTTTGAAATTTGTGCTTTCAAACAGAAAGGAATCATACTACACATATTGAGCCCTTGCCTTTTTATGCTCTCATTTATTATGGATGCAGCATAAGTCTATAGTTATAATCTCTTTGCCTATTACATTTCACACGCACATAAATGTAAGCATATAAATAATATATTCTTCATTTGGGGATTTGTTTCCAGTATAGTTTCTGTCTTTATTTATTACCTTTTGTTTAACCCCTTACCTTCGTCTGTCCCTATCCATTCAGCCAATAACTCCCTATTCCAATATCTGTCAGAAAACGATATGCTAAACAGCTAGTATATTTCTCTCTCTTTCCCTCTTTCTTTCTTTTAATATATGCACATATGTACACATATGTACTTAGTTACATGTATTGATGTATGGAGAGAGAGAGAGGAGAGAGAGAGAGGAAATAGAGGAGAGATACATATACATACAGATAATTATTTTTTTCCATGTTTTAAATTAAATTATGGTCTATTGTTCCATTTAGAACTACAGATCTATTGATCCTTTTACAGTGCCCTTTAATCCGTACAGAGAACTGGAATAAAATCTCTCTGTTCTGGAGCTGGACATGACTTAATTGTACAAGTATTTAGGATTTTAATACCATTCAGAGTGAATGGAAACAATTCAAAGTTCTGGTCATTATTACATTTCCTTTCTTTTCTTTTTAAGGTCTAACTTTTGCCATTGCTTTCAGCCATCAGGCCAGACATTTTGCTCTGTGCTGTCATGCATTTTGTAATTTCCTTTACAGACCTTTTAGAATTTGCCATCACTATCACAATTTTAATGAAAATACCACTTCTGACATGTGATGGTGCTATATTTTCAAAACTTTCATTAGAAAATGTTAGCATCCTGCCACAATTTACTCTTTGAGGCTTATAGATTCTATATGATACCTCAATTATAATAACATTTTTGTCCACTTCCATGCATCACCAACAAAATTGCACTTTTGTACCTCTGAAGTAAATAAGAAAATCATGAATTAATACAGAAAAACATTTGAGGTCCATGTATACATCTAGAGAATAATGATTTTCAAGTTTACTCACCTGCTTTTGTTAGGATGGTGAGCCTCTTAGCCTTGATGGAATATCACTTGAGATGGATAACCTAGAAAAGTTAAAAGATTTTCCATGAATTGTCCCTGAGCAAAACGCATAAGGAATTATGCAGCAGCTCTCTTAAGTAGGTGCCTTACAATGAGCTGTTAATGGGCACTCTAGAAGGACTAAAGCATAGCTGTTAATATTTTCCAAGTGTTAATTCTTAGAGCTTTATGAAGGGGAAAAATATATAGCCTCCCGTTCATAAATCCTGGAGATTTTCTGGTTTATCTTGTTCAGATGGCCAGACTGGACCCAACCTTGCCTAGAGCATGGGAATCACATTTAAAATGGCTGTTTCTTCGGTCAACAAGTGGAGAGCATTTGGGGTCCATTCCCAGACATCAGGGGCTGAAAAGACTCTTTAATCACTAAAGTCTCTATTATTTTATAGCGGTTAGCTTTATGATGTTCTGTCAACAACTCTTGATTGTAACTTCTGTAAGGGCTGAGAACATGCCCATCTCATTACCTATTTCCTAGCACCTAGCTTAATTTTGAAATTCAGGTGGTTACTCTAGAGATCTAAAGAGAGTGAATGTTTGAGTGAAAGGCCATTGTTGACAGTGCCCTCCTAGAAATTTTATATGTCCTCAGTTTCCCTGATACAACTCTCTTTGGAGTCACCTTTTACCTTTTACCTGCTCCTTACCTGCATTGCAGTCCCTTTTTCTTCTGTTCACTTCTAAATATTGGAATATTGTCCTGATGAAATTATCACAACTTTTACACAATTATTTTGAAATCTCAAACCCAGTTCTCTCGAGTTCCAGGTATTTACAATGAATTGCCGCTAAATAACTTTATTTAAATTTATCTGAACTCGAAATTTTACATCTCTAACCTGATCATCTCCCAGATACTCCCAGTCCCATATCACGTCCATTGTTAGCTCCACAGTCCATCAACTGCTGGATCCCCAAGCTGGAATTCATGTGTGTTCCTTTTATTCTTTATTAACCCTTCACCTCTATGTCAAAGAACAATGCCTTAAATTCTGTTACTTAAACATCTATCTGATCTAGGCCATTTTTAAAATCTTAGTTGCTGCTTTCCAATGTTAAGACCTCACTTTGGATGCTTAAATAGACTCTTGAATGTTCTACTGGCCTGTGGTCATACTTGTTGGCCAACTTTTTTTCAGTTAGTTGCCATAATGATTTTGATAAAACATAAATTCCTGACAAAAATATCGCAACTTTTAAAAATATCTAATGCACCCATTAGCAAGATATATACGACCTTGATGTCTTAACTACCGAGGGCCTCATGTTAGGCACTAGTTTTGCTCTTTTTACTTTCCAGGAGTGATATCAACTTATAGCTCTGCAATCCAATACTTTTTATCTGGACATATTTTGTTCCTTCTGCCAAATATACACTTTGGCTCTCTAGTATATTTCACCTCCATCAAGAATTAATAATTAACTAAATAATGTGTTTATTTATTTATTTTTTGGATGCACTTGCAACATATGGAAGTTCCTGGGCCAGGAACTGAACCTGTGTGCCACAGTAGTGACCCAAGCCTTTGCTGTGACAACATCAGATCCTTAATCCATTGCACCACAAGGGAACTCCAATAATTAATTTAAATATAACCTCTAGTGGGAACATATTTGGTCACACCCTTTGCTCTAGCATATCTCTCTTTTTTAGTACAGACATGAGCCTTTGTTTCTGTTTTTCCACTTGACTATTATATCACATGTCATGTCTGTTTACATATTTGTCTTCCAACTTAATATATCTTTTCATATTTGTAACATTAAGACCAAATAAGGAGACATATTGCAATTACTCAATAAGTATTTTTTTTTTTTGTCTTTTTGTCCTTTTATGGTTGCACCTGTGGCATACAGAGGATCCCAGGCTAGGGGTCTAATCGGAGCTGTAGCTGCTGGCTTATGCCACAGCCACAGCAACGTGGGATCCGAGCCACATTTTGCAACCTATACCACAGCTCACGGCAACGCTGGATCCTTAACCCACTGAGCAAGGCCAGTGATCAAACCTGCAACCTTATGGTTCCTAGTCGGATTCGTTTCCACTGCACCATGACGGGAACTCAATAAGTATTTTTAACACGTGAATAAGTAATAGATTTAAAAAAAAATGACAACTAACAACTTTGGCCATTCCAGAGTAATGAAAAATGAACCTAGAGTTGCCTACTCACAAAATATGCTGAAATTGCAATTTACCTGGTATATCATATGTGAAGAACTTTAATTTGAAAGATAAAATTGTCATCAGTCTAGGACACTGATCTGCATGTATTGTCAATTTGATGATCTATGTTGATTGCCTAGGACTGGATTAAAACTGCATACAACAGATGCAAAGAGTAGATTCTGTAGAAAAGAATTGGCATCTCAAAAGAGAATGGACTCAGTATCAGACAGTGTTCAGTTGATACCAGAGGATGTGTCAACTGTAACAATACTGGTGTCAGTAGCCATGCCTGTACATATTACAACCATGTCTGTAGCCACATCCCAAAATTCTAAAGGCACCAAAGCAACAGGTATTACTATATCCACAGCCATTGCCATAGTCCAGTCCTCTGCAGTATTTACCTTAGTAGTAGCACACTGTGTCAGAATTTAAATTTTTAGCCTAAGAGCAAAGAGTAAATTTTAGTGAGTAAGAACATTAAATACCAAGTCTTTTATGCAGTTTAAGTGTAGGTGTGGCAAACCACGTGCACTTCTGACATCCTCGTATAGACAAACTTGCATTTAAAAATCTCATTAATCACATTTCTTTAGATTAAAAATCTACTCCACATACTCATTAAAGTGGAAATTGTTTTCTTGGTATGTTAGGATCCTTCCAAAGAGTTGATGTGCTTTATATTAAAAAAAAAATGCTGAATTCATTGACCTTGCTCACACTGATGCTGAATTTAACCTTTGTAACCATGCTGCATGGTTACATGGAGGAGGAAAATGCCTTCTTCTTCCAATGATTTTGCTAATAATACCCTTCATCTCATATGCAAATTTAAAACCTAATCAACACAGCTGTGATGTTATCTATATAAATCTTGGGAGCAAATAGTATGTTCTCTATACAACTTACCACCCACTCTGATCTCATTTTACTCTGCGGGATTTGCATTGCCGTGTTTTCTTGAGAGTAATTCCACTTTGTTTCCTGTGTAGTTCCTTTCCTGTTTCTTAAAAAAAAGAAAATGTTGTCTAGTTGATTATCCCATACCTGGATCAGAATGTACATATTTCTTCACATACAGGAAGATCATTCACAATCTTATTCGATTACAAGTCCACAGAAACCTAGAGCAGACTTTTTAAGGTTCAAATTTGATAGAGGACATAAGTATTAATTTTTTATTAAGGGATGTTGGCTCTGTAGTATCATGCACCTATACATACACTTAAGTTCTGAGAGACAAGTTACATTTGGATGTTATCATTTCTCAGGAGGATTGAAAACAACTGAGAATTTTCTTTTATCACTGTTCTCTAGGGTCCTGTCTAATTTGGGCTATTACTCTATAGCCACCTAATTCTGTGTATGCCAGTATATTGGCAAAACGATCTGTAAGCTAAGACTAACTTTCCCTTCCTTCAACTGAGAAACAAGCATAAATACATAGTGGGTGTTGAGAAAAAAGGAGATACTTGGTAGAGGAGAAGCCATGAGACTCAGGCCACTTTCTTCTATAATTATTTGTCCTTTCTGGACTTTTTCAAGCCCAGTCTCATATACACCATATTCACTTGAGGATGGAAAAGCTGCTGTATATACTCGAATTCATGGCTCAGAGAGCCAAACAATATCTAATTCATAATGGGCAGTCCAAGTCACACGGTAACTTGGTGGTCTGTGGACAAGACCTCAAAAAATCTAAAAGAAATCAAACTCATAGAAACAGAATAGATCAGTGGCTGTTAGAAATGGAGACTTTGGGGTTGGAGGAATGGGTGAAGGTGGTCAAAACATACAGAGAAAGCCGTCAAAACATCTTCTCATCATAAAAAATTATAATTAATTATGTGAGGTGATGGATATTAGTGGTAATCATTCAGCAATATATATATGTATATATATACATATAAAATTATGATGTGCCCTTTAAACTTATGAAATGTTTTATGTCAACTACATCTTACTAAAACTGAAAAAAAATGTAAAATATAAAAAAATTCAGTAACAAACAAGAATCTGTTTCTTTAAAAGATAATATACATCTGCAGAGGACAGCATAGATTTACTCTAAAATACTAAAAGCCTGAGCTGTGATTGACCTATACAGACCGGTGAAAACCTCAAAACATCATCCTTATTTTCCATGGACATTTTAAGCAGCACCGAATCTGCTCCTCTATGCAGTTAGTTAGCAAGCAGTATGTATGCAGTCTCTGACCTTTTTGGAACTTTCTCTTGCTCTTCCTTCAATCAAAACTGGTAGCTATTTTATTACTTTCCAAATGGATAACAGATAGCACATCTAGACGAGAAATTCGTTTCCCTGAAACTACAAAGACATCACTAAGTATTTGCATTTCCTACTAGTGACAGGAGGGGCCAAATGCAATGACTTGTTCTTTGTCCAGTTCACTGGACCCCTAGAAATTTCACTGAGGTGGCAGGTCCTTGAATTTCTGTAGGACTTATTTCCTGTCTTCTGTCATTCATGGGTCTTACCTAGATGTTCAGGGTAGTTGCTCTTTCCTGCTCACTGGGTATAATCACCACCATATTATAAACATGGCAGACTAAGGTGATAACCACTAGAATGCAGAGACAAGTTCTCTGTAGACTAAGTTGCACTTGAGGTCTGAAGAGTTAGCATAAGTCTGAGACAGGGCAATTAAAGAGCATTGCTAGTTCTGGAAACTGACAGCAAATGGTGGGATAGAATCAAAAACCTTTGCAAGATCAAAATTCATGAGAAAGTTTGATGGAAGTGCAACATCAAAGCAAAAGAATCTCTTAAAAATAAACATAAAATTTCAGATATGCCAGATGATTTTGACCAACAGACATGCCAAATCTGAGCAATATTTTTCCTCATTGCCTAAAATGAGTTTACTCTGCATTAAAAGTATAATAGTATTACTAAGTTGTCTCCAGAGGCAGCTGGATGAGTCCCACAAGCTGAGTGGCTCTATGGGTTTTTCAGTAAAACCCGTAGAACCAGTGTTGGCCATAGCAGATAGACAGTGACAGCCACATCCATACCCACCATATCCATGGCCTTAGTCAGCACCTAGGCCACCATAGCCACAGCTCAGGCCACCATAATAGTTGCTGTAGTAGCACATGGTGTTAGGGGTTGAGGTTCACTTGAAGAGAAGGGAATTTTTCTTCTTAGTTTAAAAGTCATCATCTTCTCAGAGCCTGTTATGTACTGTGAGTTGTGGGGAGGGCAAATCACATGCATTGTTATTGTCATAATTTAGGAAAAATTCCACTACAAAAATTTCCTCCATCTTTTGTTTACATTGGAAAAGAGAGTTCCTCAGACATATGATCACTTTGCTATTGTTTCAAAAGTCCCATAATTAAATCATGTGATTTAATAAAATATATTTTTATTCTATTTTGAAAGGCAATTACTCTGCAAGTGATTAATTTAAAGTCGATTATCAGCCTACCATTCTCTCTCCACTCCCCAGGGACAGTGATATGTCTGGAAGTCCAGGGACTACATTTTCCAAGATGCGTTGGAAAATAAGCCTCTGTATGAAATACCATAAATAAGAGAGATTTAAATGGGATTTAGGAGGGATTTAGGAGTCATTACAGGTCCCTCTTTTTTTTTTTTTTTTTTTACTGCCACACTTGAAGCAAATGGAAATTCTCCAGGATAGGGGTCGAGTCAGAGCTGCAGCTGCTGGCCCACACCACAGCCACAGCATCACCATAGCTTGTGGAAACTCGGATCCTTAACAGAGTGAATGAGGCCAGGGATCAAACCTGCATCCTCATGGAGACAATGTTGGTCTTTAACCTACTGAGCCACAACAGGGACTGCAAGAAGCTTTGGAGGTCTTCTTGAATCTTTTGATTTACTAGACAAGGTGAGGGCCATCATTACCAAGAATATTTTGCTTTTTTGTCAGAATAATCTTAAATCATAGGCTTTTAGAGATTTACCCCCCTTATTATTATTTTTTTTGTCTTTTTGCCTTTTATGTAGAGCCGCACCCGCGGCATATGGAGGTTCCCAGGCTAGGGGTCTAACAGGAGCTGTAGCCGCTGGCCTTCGCCGCAGCCACAGCAACGTGGGATCTGAGCCGCATCTGCAACCTACACCACAGGTCACGGCAACGCCGGATCCTTAACCCACTGAGCGAGGCCAGGGATCGAACCTGCAACCTCATGGTTCTTAGTCAGATTCGTTAACCACTGAGCCACGAAGGGAACTCCGACCCCCCCCCCCTTATTTTTATTGCGCTTGCTACTTACCCATTTTATTTACTTGAAATGACAAGTTCTGGCTAATTAGCATGACATGAAGCATAAAGTCTTTTCTCCAAGATTTGGTTTGTTGGCTTATTTTCCAAAAATAACTAATTTTCTCAAAAGGCAGTCTAAGAACTTAGAATTTACATGTATGGATTTGTGAGTATGTGGAAGGGATAACTGAAGTGGACAAAAGTCATCATTTCTGTCGGGGTTGTGCCAAATGACATGCACACCAGTAAGGTCTGTTAGTTACAGTTGCTGTATATTCTCAAAGTCACTTGGTATTTTCAGTCTCTTTAATTTTAGCTATTCAATGGATATGCTATGCTATTTCATTGTCATTATAATTTGCATTTTCTTCCTCCGGGGAGCTTGGTCATCTTTTTCTATCATCTGCTGCAAAATGCTTAGGTTCTTGGCTTTTTTTTGGCTCTGCCCCACGCATATGGAAATTCTAAGGTCAGGGACTGAACCCACATCACAGCAGCAACCGAAGCAGCTGCAGTGACAACACCAGATACTTAACTCATTGTGCCACAAAAGAACTCTTAAGTTGTTAATTGTGTTTCACGTCTTTGTCTAATGATTTGTAGATATTTTAATTTACTCTTTGTACAAGTCCTCCTTTAGATACATGTATTGTAAATATCTAATCCCTGTCAGTGGCTTTTTCACTTTTGAAAATAGAAATCTTTAATTTTGGTATAAACTTAATATTTTTTCTATAGTTAGTGCTCTTTATAGTCTGTTTAAGAAATTATTATCTACTCCAAATTAAGGGACTAGTATATCTTATTTTGACGCAATTTATGAACAAATATTGATCTTCTTCTATATTGTTATGAAATTCATCTAACATTATTTATTGTGAAGTCAATCCTTTCATTTTCTGCAGTGCTATGGTATCTTAGTAAAATAAATCTGGTGACCCTATAAGTTTGAGTCTGTCTATAGAATCTCTTTTTTTTTCCACTGACATGTTACTTCTGAATCAGTACCAACTCTTTTTCACATTCCCAATTATGCCATTTATTAATATTGGCAGATATACATTTTCCTTTCCAGCCTTTACTGCATTTATGTACTTATTTATTTACATGTATTGCAGTGGCTAAGACCTCTGGTGAAAGGTCAAAGTGGTACAAAATTATATTAAATTGTGATAGTGGGCTATCTTAGTCTTATTCCTAAACTCGGGTGGAAACTGTTTTATATGTCAACATTAAGTATGTTATATTAGCTGTAGATTTCATGTAGATGACATTTATCAAATGGAGAAAATTATTTTTAGGTTTTAGTTTACTGAGATTTTTAAAAATTCATGACTGCATACTACATTTTATATTTTATCTGAATCTATTAAGGTATTCATATGACTTTCTATTTGCATTAATGTGATAAATTACATTGAATTTTCAGATATTAAACCAACCTACAAGATTTTGCAATCTTAGAATATAGCTCATGGGATTTGAATTTGATAATATATCATTTTGGATTTTTATAGCTACATTCATAAGAAATAGTGCTTTTTGTAATGTCTTTGTTACGTTTTGATTTTGTTAGTGTTGCCCTTTTCCTATTCTGTGGAAGAGTATTAATATAATTGTCAGTTTATTTTATTCTTAAGTGGTTTAAATAATTCACCAGAGAAGCCATTTGGGCCTGAAATTTTCTTTTCATGATTTTTTTTTTTGTCTTTTTAGGGCAGCACCTATGGCATATGGAGGTTCCCAGGCTAAGGGTCAAATCAGAATTGTAGCTGCAGGCCTACGTCATAGCCACAGCAATACAGGATCTGAGCCACCTCTGCAAACTACACCACGGATTAGGGCAATGCTGGATCCTTAATCGACTGAGCAAGGCCAGGGATCAAACCCGCATCCTTATGGATTCCAGTCAGATTCTTTCCGCTGAGACATGATGCATAATTGCTCTAAAGTACAGGTTGAGGGGTTCCCACTGTGGTGCACTGGGTAAACAATTCCACATTGTCTCTTCAGCATCACAGGTCACAGCTGCAACTCAGATTTGGTCACTGGCTTGGGAACTTCCATATGCCATGGGTGCAGCCAAAAAAAAACCCCACAAAGTAAATAAATAACATAAAATACAGGTTATTTTATTTAATAGGTATCAGAGTTTTTGATTTCCTATTTTTTCTTGTTTCTGTTACTTGAATGCTATTTCTTCAGATGCAATTCCATTTCCCATTATTTCTTGTATGAGTAGGGAGTGAGGATTGGAATCAGTGAATAAATAGGTTGTTTGACTTGAAAGGAAAATTTGGACTCAGAAATAGAACAATCAGTGGTGTAGAAGGGAAGCCAAGATCCAGGTCGTTGAGTCTGCTGTGCAGGAGGTGGTGACCGTGGCTTTTACCTGGAAGAATTTTGAACAAGCTTGTAAAGCAGAGCCACTGTGTCAGCAACCGGGAGCAATGGCAGATGTTCTGCTCTTTTCCCTTGAACTTCAGAGAAGCAATCAGAAGAATGTGATGTGGGAGGAACAAATTGCAATCACACAGGAGCACAGTGGCATCAAGAAACTGACAGCAGTATGAATAGATGAGAACAGTGGTGTTTTTGCATGCAATACATCATTTAAAACCTTAACGTACGAGGACAAGAATTTAGACACATCAAATGTAGATGATTAGAGTGTCTAAGAGTCACATGAAATCATTTTATACCAGCAGTTTAGACAGAATTGTTGATCAGGCATATGTCTTTGCTTTTATCTTTTAAATGTTAGTCATAATTTATGTTGAAGTCTTTAAAACAGAAAAGTATAAGACCAGTAAAAAGGATTTCTGTGTCCTTATGCAGATTCCTCAATTGTAAATATTTTACTACATCTATATTTCTCTCTCTATCTATAATCTATCAATATATCTATCTATCATATATCTATCTACCTATCATCTATCTGTCTATATCGCTATGATCTCTATCTCTGACTTATATTTCTGTATATCACAGTTCTCTTAAATGTCACTGTCCCAAATGTGGGAACTGTAGAGGTATCTCTTTGCCATCTCAATTCTAGTATTGGGAGTTTTCTGAACATAATTTTGCCTCATCTTCTGTAGTCACTTCTGTCTTATGTTTGCCCTGGGATTGCTGTGGATATTTTCTGACAGTAGCAGAGGGCATACCTAAGGCAGGGGGCCAGTTTTAATCTTCCTCACCTTTCAGTTGAGACCAGAGCTGCTTTGGGTAAATGGAGAGAAATTTTCACTCATGGAAAGTCTTAGCTAGTTGTTGGAAATTTTTCTGCTTTAGGATTTTCTTTAAGGTAAAATGCAACATTTTGCATATCTTTTTTTGTTGTTGTTCAGCATGGAGTATGGTGGAGGAAACAAAATGTGTGGCTGAGGAAAAGTGAAGAACACGATGAGGGGTGAATAAGCCTAGACATAGAGCATGTACTGTACATGCTTCAGGTGATCTGGTTTGTATATGGCAACTGGTGAGTTATTAGTATTTTTAGAAGGTATAAAAAGTAAATTCATTCATAAATCTATGTATTTTAACTGAAGGAGGTTTTGCCAAACAAAATGACCTCTGTAAGTTGAACATCATTACTCTTTAGATTGATCAGAAAGTTGAGTGAGGGATAGAAAGCATCTGAGCTCTGCATTTATACTACTACTGAACAGAGTTTTCACTCTTATCTGACAAGCAAAACCATTTTATACAACATTATTATTTTACCACCCAGACTGTCTAGATGTGTGTCTTTATATCTCTAAAGATTTTTTCCCCTGTGCCCTTACATATACATATAAATCACAGAGAGAA
Organism: Catagonus wagneri; assembly: GCA_004024745.2. Classification (NCBI taxonomy): domain Eukaryota; kingdom Metazoa; phylum Chordata; class Mammalia; order Artiodactyla; family Tayassuidae; genus Catagonus; species Catagonus wagneri. The sequence continues at coordinate 2,400,252 of PVHT021183697.1, read as the reverse complement.
ATGAATATAAATGCAAAACATCTCGCAGTGAAAGAGAAAGTATAATGAAACATAAGCTTAAATATTTTTCACATCAACATTGTTAAGTTAAAATGAAGGAAGAAGGAATGCAATTTAAAACAAACATTTTTATGAATTGTGAGGTTTTACTTGTGACTTTAGTCAATCAAATTGAAGCACGCTGAGCTTGTAGTATTCAATCTGAAGCTGAAGTTGTGTAGGATGAAATTTTCACTGTTTGGTAAGAAAAATAAATTACTTATGAGAAGAACTCTGGAAAGATAATTGGAAAGCACAGGAGGAAGAGTTCTACAGACTGAGTGACTCTAGAAGTTTCTCAGTAGAAGCCACAGGACCGGCATCTGCCCCAGCAGGATGGACAGCAGCACCCGCCATAGCCACAGCCATAGCCACAGACCAGGTCACCACAGTGGTTGTTGTAATAGCACATGCTGTAGGGAATGGAAACTTCAGTTGAGGAACAGATTATCTGGTTCCTCTGTGTGAATATTAACATCTGTCCAGGGCCTTTTATAAACCCTCTTTGTGAGTGGGAGAAACTACAGGCAGGAGGTAGCCTCATATTTTGCATTCATTTGCCTTTAAACTTCAGATCTATTGTTTACTAGGCAGAAAGAAGCCCTCATAACTCAGACTCCTTTGCTATTATGTCAGGATTCCCACAAGCAAAGTAAAGATGACTTTAACAAGCAAACTTAGCTATATTTGCAGTGCCCTACTTATAATATTTATGTTAGTTTAAGGTCTATGACAAGTTTGTGTGGGAAGCTCATGTTTTCATGCACTTTATAAATATTATTTTTGTTGTTAAATTTTTATCTCACAATAAATGTGCGGTTAAACTTCTGACTATCCCTATATTGGTGTATGGATTCTTGGAGACATTAATGAAGTAAAAAAAAAATTGTCAAATTACTTTTGTTTTTCAAGAAGGCAAACATTTCCCCTAGATTTGAGTTTTCAGTGATTATAAAATAATAGTTGCTTATAAGTTCTTTTGTTGTTTTAATCTCATCTTTTCTTTCACCTTAAAATTTGTTATTATTCTGTATTCTTTCCTTGGTCTAGGTGATTTTACCATTGAATTACACAATTTTCCATTTGCTTATCTATTAATTTTCCTGTGAATGTGTTAACTGAGTTTCTTGGGTGGATATGCAATTTTGTGAATTTGTATGTCATACTGCTGTCAAATCCCTTTGTCTAAAATTGGGATATTGATGAAGACTTCGCTGATATTCAAGTATAGGCATGAGATCTTTTTAACTCCTTTCTCTGGAAAGATCTTTCCAACTATTCTCTCTCTGGACCCAGGATTCTCCTTGTCCATTTATTTATTTTATTTATTTATTTATTTAGTCTTTTTGCCTTTTCTAGGGCTGCACCCGCGGCATATGGAGGTTCCCAGGCTAGGGTTCTATCCGGAGCTGTAGCTGCCAGCCTAAGCCACAGCCACAGCAACGCGGGATCCGAGCCACATCTGCAACCTACACCACAGCTCACGGCAATGCCAGATCCTTAAAGCACTGAGTGAGGCCAGGGATGGAAATCACAACCTCATGGTTCCTAATCAGATTTGTTAACCACTGAGCCATGACGGAAACTCCCCCCTTGCGCATTTAGCTGACCTTTGGAAGTAGTATGAGCTAGGAAAAGAAAACATGCAAACCATCGCTCAGTCTGTACTGCCAGGCAGTCATGTATGTGAGGCAGTGATGTTTAGCAGAGAGGTAACATCTCACTTTTGAAAAGTATGGTAAGTTTCCTAAGCAAGATACAGTCTATCTTCTTTAAAAGAAGCATTATAAATTTAATAGTCAATGTGTCCTTTGTCTACACTGCACAGACCCAAGTATTAAAGAAAACTTTGTGTTGTGGAAAAAATAGGAACACAGCAATGTGTTTGAGTGAAATTGGTAGTACTAGATATTCTACTGGCCACCAGGCACTCTTCCTTCCTTTTGTTATGTTCTCTTATGCTTTCCTTTGATGGGCATCTACATTTTCCAACTTACTTGCTAGGAAGATCTCCATAGATTCTGCTGGTGATAGGCTTCTGAGCAAGACTGGAACTTGGAAGGCATACAGAATCCGTTAACTGGCATTGGTAGGAAGTTACATGACCTTTGACAAATGTGGGATTTTGAACTACGCTCCACTGAGAAATGATGACCTATATACTGAAGGCAGCTCTGACTTTCAGTGTCAGTTTGTTATGGTTGTTGAAACTTCCTTACCCATGAAAAAATAACAGTGAGTGATTGTAGAAGCTTTGCTTGACCTTTGTTTCTGTGCTCTTTCTTATGGTTTGAAATGCAATTATTTCTCTACATTAATCCCTTTTAGGTTTAAAATCACAACAGCATTGTTTCTATTTCCTTAATCAAACCTTGAAATATTCACCTAACACTGCAGTTGTAAGTTCAAGGAATCACTCCAGAGGATAACATACAGTATATGTGTGAACTAGTGTGCAAATTTATTGCATAAAAAGTCCATTTATTTTTCTTGGATTAAAAGATCAACCTCTTTCAAGAAGTGATGGGGAAAAATTCCTGCTAGCTTATAATTCTATAGCTACTGAAAGTATCCTTCACAATTTAATATAAGATAGTTTTTTTTTTTTTCTAGAGACAAGTGGCCAGCCAACCCACAATAAGAAATATTAAACAGCTTTCTTATGGCAGAAGAAAAACAATCCCAAGTTGAAATGTGGAAATTCAAGAAGTTTTGAAGACCAATGAAAATGACAGATATCACTCAATAGAAATGGTTGGAGATAGAAATGGTGTTAGGAAGGATGTCTATAGACTTGGTTGGATGTAAAAGGAGCTGGAATGGGCTGTGGAGCCTGAACAGTGTAGAAAGGCTTCTATGTGGCCCAGTGTGGCAGAACAGAAGCTGATTGCAGCATGGATATTTTTTATGGAGAAGGGCAGGGATGGGGACAGCTTATTGCAAGGTGGCAGTAATTGAGGAGGGCATCTCAGGGTAAAGGAGATCGGTGGGGGTGGCCTAATTTGGGGTGCTGAAGTTTAAGTTAGATAATGCGGGAGTTCACCAGGTCCTGAACAGGTGCTACAGACCAAGAAGCATAAGTAGGGCATCCACCTGTACATGGATCGGATACTATAGTAACTTTTGCTGTGGATTATTGGAACCCACATAGGGTAAAGAGAATATCTTCATAGAAGTAGTAATTGGGGTTTCCATGGTGGTCTAGTGGTTAAGGATCCAGTGGGGCCATCGCTTTGGCATGAGTTCAATCCCTGGTCCAGGAAATTATGCATACCACAGGCGCGGCCAAAAAAAAAAGTGAAATAGTAGCAATTGGTGTTTGCATCAGCAGTGGATACTGGTACATATTGAAATGGTTATCAAATAAGTAAAGATATTAAAGCTAGTGGTAGCCACTGAGAGTGGCTGCCACTATCCACTTGTGCTAGACAGGCAACTAGAATGAACATTGCCATGTTGGATTGAAATTGCCGATTGTTGGCATGAATGCATGATTTTCAGTTTATTTATACAGACAGACATGGAATAAGTATAGATGTACATGTATATCTGCACATAAAGTATATATGTATATGCATGCATATGTTCTCTAGCTTGGCTACTAAGAAGACCCAACATCTTCCAATAACAATGAGCACATCTATTGCCATGTCTTGTTAAATACTTTTGCCCACTAGAAGTAACCAAAGAGTTTTTGGAAAAATTGGTTCATATTAGTGCTGGGACAGAAAAGTTAAAAGATAAAATTAAACTATCTTTTATGCCAAAATAGGTTCTCAAAAATTATGAGAATGCATAGGATGTGTCAAAAAAATATAGAAGCTAGGTTGAAGGGTTTCCTATTGGCCAAAACTGCCATGGTTTGAGCATTATATTAAATAATGATAGTATTTAATTTAATTATAATCCATTGGAAAAAATATAAATACATGAGTATTTATGGATATAAATGCAGAAATCGATAAACAAGTGGGAGAGGAAAAATCATCATAGTGAAATGCCAACTGATTAATATAGAAAGGGTGATACATTTCGAAAAATCATTATTTGACAACTATCACGGTAATAATTAATTCATCCAGAAACATCAACAGGGGCCTAAACTAGTGGATTGAAGCTTTCTGAAAAATTGCATACCTAAATAGACTTAAAATAATTCCTCACAAAATACTTATTGGTTACAAAGCAGTAAACAGTATCATTACGATGAATAAACCCAGAAGGTACCACCATAATCAAATAATTAAGATTAGCATTTCCAGTAATGGGGCAAATCAAAATTATATACCACCTGATAACCTGTAACATGAAAAATGAAATGTCATTTCTGTGATATTCTTATCAAAGTATAAAAGCCAAATCTAGTCATGAGGAATCCATGCACAAACTTAAATTAAAGGCCATTCTTCAAAATACCTGGTCTGTAATCCCTAAAAGTTTTAAGGTTGTGAAAACTAAGGAAAGACTGAAAAGCTATAATGGGCCAAAGGAGACTAATGAAACTCAATAGCTAAACTCAACCTATGATCCTAAAGTGACTCCTTTTATATAAAATACATTGTGGGAACAGTTGATAACAGGAAAATGTGGCCTGAAGATTAGATGGGAGTTATACGTCACTGGTACTTTCTTCATTTTGATGGTTGCTTTTTGCTTACAGAGGAGAATGTCCTTGTTTGTATGGAATGCATGCTTAGAGTACTCCAAAATGACAGAACGTCATGTCTGCAAATTTCTCTCAAATGGCTTGGAGACTAAATTAGTACTCTGTATTGTTTTTGAAGTTTTTCTGTAAGTTTGAAATTATTTTAAAACAAAAAGTAAAGTGGAAAGAGTCAATATGATTGACTAAATTACCACAAAAGAAAGTTTGCTTTTTCAACAAAAATGCAGAGAAAGCATTTAAAAAACTCAAGACCAATGTATAATAACAATTTTTTAGCAAACTAGAAATAGATCAATTTTTTATTCTGATAAAGTGTTCCTGTAAACTATTGACAGCAAACTTCATATTTAATTGTGAGATATTGAAGCATTCCTCCTGAGTTGATAAGTCAAATGAAGATAACTGATAACATGATATCTTTCCAATAGTTTCTCTATAAACTATTGACAGCAAACTTCATGCTTAATGGTGAAATATTGAAGCATTCCTCTTGAGTTGATAAGTCAAGTGAGGACAACATATAACAAAATATATGTCCAATGGTGTCCTGGAGTCACAATCTAATCAAATAGAGAAAAAATAAAATAAATAAATAGTATTATTTGCACAAGTAAGGAAATCAAATTATTATGATCTAAAGACAAAAATCAAAAAGAATTTATGAAAAGCTATTAGAATTAGTAAGTAAAGTTATCAAGGTTTCTGTACATTAGAGTAACATGCAAAAACAGGTTTTATTTCTGTACACTGGAAACAAATGATAAAATTAAATAAAATTAATAAATCACTTCCAATAGCATAAAACATTAAATATCTAGGGATAAATATAGTTAAATATAGTTAAGATAAAATATCACATGACATTAATAAGAATGATTAAGAAGGATCTAAATAAATACAGGGATATATCAAGTTTAAGGAAAGAAAATTCAAATTTTAAAATGTATATTTTTCTAAATGCTATAGATTTTAAAATTGTTGCTCTTTAGGGGGTCGAAATTGACCAGCTGACTCAGTTATACAGAAATGAAAGGAGGCAAGAAAATGTTGAAGAAGGGCAAAATTAGAAGATTTACATCATGCTGATATCAAAATTTATTATTAATGTTCATTAATTAAGACTGTACACTGTCGATGCAAGATGGACAAAGAAATCAGTAAAGAAAATAAGTCCAGAAATATTAACAATATGATATTATTTGATACATACCATAGGTACACTTCAGTGCATTGAAAAAGATAATCTTTTAAAGAGATAATATGGGAATATGTCATTTGAATTTTTTTCTGATATCTCATGCTATTTGCTAAAATCAATTTCAGATTTGTTGTACATCTAAATATGAAATTTAATTTTATTTTTAAATAAGTTTATTGGCACATAGGTGACTTACACAGTGTTGTTTTAGTTTCAGGTACACAGCAAAGTGAATCAGTGACACACATACATATATAACCATTCTTTTTCAGAGTATTCCCACATACAGGCTATCACAGATTATTGAATAAATTTTCCCAAGCTATGTAGTAGGTCCTTGCTACTGATCAGTTTCTTATATAGCAGTGGGTATGTGCCAGTCCCAGCCGCCCAACCCATTCTTCTCCACAACATTTCCCCTTTGGTAAACATAAGTTTGGTTTCAAAATCTTTGAGTCTGTTTCTGTTTTGTGAATAAGGTCTTTTGATACTTAGAGAGAGATGACAATGAAGATACAACAACCCAAAACCTATGGGACACAGCAAAAACAGTTCTGAGAGGCAGGTTTATAGCAATACAATCTTTTTTTTTTTTTTTTTTTTTGCCCTATTTGGACTGCACCCCGTGGCATATGGAGGTTCCCAGGCTAGGGGTCTAACAGGAGCTGTAGCTGCTGGCCTTCACCACAGCCACAGCAACACAGGATCCGAGCCATGTCTGCAAACTACTACCACAGCTCACGACAACGCTGGATCCTTAACCCACTGAGCAAGACCAGGGATTGAACCCGCAACCTCATGGTTCCTAGTCGGATTCATTAACCACTGAGCCATGACGGGAACTCCAGCAATACAATTTTAACTCAAGAACAAGAAAAAATTCAAACAACCTAACTTTACACCTAAAATAATTAAAGAAGGAAGAACAGATAAAGCCCAAAATTAGCAGAAGGAAAGAAATCATAAAGATCAGAGCAGAAATAAATGACATACAGACAAAGAAAAAATAGAGAAGATCAATGAAACCAAAAGTTGGTTATTTGGAAAGATCAACAAAATTGAAAAATCTATAGCCAGACTCATCAAGAAAAAAAGGGAGAGGCCTCAAATTAATAAAATTAGAAATGAAAAAGGAGAAATTACCACTGACTACAGATATACAAAGCATCATAAGAGACAATGATAAGCAACAGTGTGCCAATAAAATGGACAACCTAAAAGAAATGGACAGATTCTTATAAAGGTATAACTTACCAAGACTGAACCAGGAAGGAATTAAAAATATGAACAGACCAATCACAAGTGCTGAAATTGAAAATGTGATTAAAAACCTTCCAAAAAACAAAAGTCCAGGACCCAACAGCTGCACAGGTCAATTCTATCAAACATTCAGGGCAGAGTTAACACCTATTCTTCTTGAAACTCTTTCCAAAAATAGCAGAAGGAGGAACACTCCCAAGCTCATTCTGAATCTGCATCACCCTGATACCAAACCAGACAAGAATGGAATGCAAAAAAGAAAATTACAGACAAATATCACTGACGGACATAGATGCCAAAATCCTCAACAAAATACAAGCAAACCAAACCCAAATTTATAATAAAAGGATAATACACCATGATCAAGTAGGATTTATCCCAGGGGTGCAAGGATTCTTCAGTATCTGCAAATCTATCAATGTGATACACTACATAAACAAACTGAAGAATAAAAACCACACGATCTTTTCAACAGATGAGGAAAAGGCTTTTGAGAAACTGAAAAATTTTTAGGATTAAACTTTGTAATCTTTGAGTAGCAAAAAAAATGCTTAAATAATACTGGTTGAGGACAGTGCAATTTTGCAACATTAGAGTAACAACTATCTCTAGGAAAAAATGGAATTCTTTTAATGCTTTGCTGAAACTACAATACATATTTTATGATTTTTAACAAATGGTTATTTGTCACAAATGTCACAGATATTTTCACCTGTTGTATCGAACACAAAACTAATAGCAAGAAAAATAAATGAAAATAAAGCAATGTTGTCAATAAGAATTTATTAAAAATGAAATTAAACATTTTGCACACAGATTGTATTAAGCCACTCTATTAAATCTTTCGAGAGATAAAATGCTAACACAACGTTAAAAGAAATAGTTTCATTGATTGTACGATAGTTTATGTGATTTTCATCAGTGAAGAAGACAAAGTTGTATCTGAATTTCTCTAACCCCACATTCAAGAAATTAAGATGGATTTTCCCTGTTTGAAAAGAGGATACAATTAACTGGAGGCAGTTAAGGAACTCAGGAGGATATAGCCAATGGATTAAATTGCTCTGAAAATTTCTCAGGAGTTCCCGTCGTGGCGCAGTGGTTAACGAATCCGACTAGGAACCATGAGGTTGCGGGTTCGATCCCTGCCCTTGCTCAGTGGGTTAACGATCCGGCGTTGCCGTGAGCTGTGGTGTAGGTTGCAGACGCGGCT
>PVHT021183697.1:2261693-2390876 GCA_004024745.2 Catagonus wagneri | reverse complement strand
AAAAAAAAAGAAAGAAAATTTCTCAGTAGAATCCGTAGGACAAGAATCTTCCACAGCAAAATAGGTGGCAGCAGCAGGATCTTTATCCACCAAGCCACAACCCAGGTCACCTGAGTGGTTTCTGCAGTAACACAGGTTGTTAAGTGTGCAAGGTTTAAGCGAAGAGAGGGAATTTATTTCCTTAGATTGTCTATCACTGTGTCTAACCCCCCTCTGCAGAAAAGCACAGCGATAATTTTTTATCAGTTTGCATAAGAAGTTTTGAGTCTTTTGATCCATCTTACATGCAAAAAAAGAGATTACTTTGCTATCAAGATGACCAGAACTGCATTATGCACTTTTAGAAAGTTATTTCTCTCCTACTTTCAAAACTTTCCTAATTCTGTATTTGGCAACATAAACATGTCTAGGTTAAAAGGAATAAACATAAAACATGAAAGACATATTCCAGGTGTTCATTTTGGCTAACTTCACCTCAAGTTAGACATACACTCTGACAATTAATGTTGTGCAAAATTAATGTCTAGGTACATGGAAGGAGAAATTATGTGATACATTTGCCTATTCATTTCCTTAGAGATAATGTGTCTCCAAGTTTAAGTTGTCTGAAGATTGCAATGAACTGACAAAGCACCTTTCTGCTTTTTAGAGTAAACTTTTATTGCAACCTAAAATATACACAGAAAAGATCATAAACCATTATATGCAGAAATATATTAATTTTCACAAAATAACTATACCAGTTTAATCGGCATTTAGATCAAGAAAGTAGGACCCAGAAGAACTCACACGTCTCATCATCACCCAGGCATTACTCATCTTACCTTTTGAAAGCATGTATCTATTATACTACTTTTGCATTTTGTATAAATGGACTTCTAAAGTATGCACTATTTTTATCTGGTTTCATTTGCTCATCGTTGTGATTCTGAGATTCACACATTTTGTTTGTATAGAAATTGTGTATTTTCACTGTTGAATAACATTCTCTTTTATGATATACCACAATTTATCCATTTATTGTTGATGCTGAGTTGTTTCTAAATTTAACCGTTATGAATATGACTTTCTTGAATATTCCTGCACATATCTTTTGGTAAATTTATGAATGTCTGATTCAGGTATTGCCATAATAATATTGTATGAATGATGGTCACAAAACATTTTATGTAATATTAAACATTTCCTTCATCCTCACACGTCTACCTGTTGCCTGTGGTTTGAATGGATTAGGCTGAACTTGGCACAAAATAGTGAGATAGATCCATGTAACTGTCCTCTAACTTGGATAATCCTTTTTGTTGATTCATCTCCTTCTCACTGTGGAAAATATATGTGAGTGGTCTAGGCCGACCGTGGAAGAAGTTTTCAAATGTCTCCTCAGTGTCCATTAATCCCATCATACAAAGCGAGTCAAGAAGAGGGGAACATCTCCTTTGTCCATGTGTATTCTGTCCACTATGAGGTCATGTAAGTTCCACAGTTAAGCCAACAATGATGTAGAAAGGAAATAAAATATAATGGAGGTTACGGGGGAAGTGAACATTTGAATAAAAGCAATTTATTCTGCCACAGATGCAATTTGTTGGGGCATAACTACAATTGGAATCGCAGTTTTGTAGAGGATAAAGTTGCCCATTTTTTTATGAATACTTTATTAAAAAGTTTTCCAATGTGGTGGTATTTTTTGATAAGTCCACAAGCTGTTTCTACACATTTTAACCAAAAAATACTACATGTATTTTTCTTTTAGTCATTCAGGCAGGTATATAATAATTTCATTTTGCACCTTTCTTGATGTCTAATATGACCGTCTGCTGATGACCCAAAGAAGAAATGTCAAAACTGTAGATAGAAGAGACCAGTGACATTAGCCCGCAGTTGCACCCTATTTGGTACCACTCAGAGACAGCTAAAAGAGAGAGTCACAGAATGTGCCCATGAGAATCAAGCTGTTAATTGCACTGGGAAAACAACACAAAAATGAGGCTCAGAGGCCTGATAGCATGTGAATGCTAGTAGATATACACAGGCTTTGGGCCACTTGAATACAAATTTACATGTGCAGATAGGAACAGTTGGTCTGATCCTGTTTCTTGGACACACCATCCCTGTAGGAGAAAATTTATGCAATGATTTCTCTTTTTCCCTTCCCTCCTTCCCTCCCCCTTTTCCTTCTTCCTCCCTTCCTCCCTTCCTCCTTTTCTTTCTTCCTTCCTTCCTTCCTTTCCTTTTCTTTCTTTCTTTCTTTCTTTCTTTCTTTCTTTCTTTCTTTCTTTCTTTCTTTCTCTCTCTCTCTCTCTCTCTCTCTCTCTCTTTCTTTCTTTCTTTCTTTTTCTTTCTTTCTTTCTTTCTTTCCCCTTCCTTCCTTCCTTCCTCCCTTTTCCCTTCATTCCTTCCTTCTTTCTTTCTTCTTTTTCTTTCTCTCTTTCTTTCTCCCTTCCTATCTCTCTCTCCCCCTGTATCCTCTATACTCACAATTGAAAACATGTGGCATGAACACATAAGATAGGAAGAAATGAGAACAAATTCAAAACAACATTGTCTACAATAAAATACAGGATTTATTGAAAATGACATAAACCAATGTCATTTTAGTAAACCAGTGAAGTATAATGACAATGTAATATCAAAGATTAGAGTTACTATAAATTGTGAGATATTCCAAGGGACTCGTGTCAACTAAGTTGAAACATATTGGAACAAATCTGTATAACTTTGTGAAGGAATTTTTTTTTGTGTGTGTTTTATTTGTTTCAAGTAACTAAGAATGAAATTTTCACTTTTGAAAGAGGGAATAGAAGATCATTAGTGAAGAAGTCAGAAAATACAGGTGGAAAATTTCAGTGGAATCCATGGTACCAGTATCTGTTACAGCAATATGTGTGGCAGCAGTTGTATCCATACTTGCATAGCCACAGCCATAGCCAGAACTGAGGGCATCAAAGCTACAGCCCAAACCACCAGAGCAGTTGATGTAGTAGAGCATTCTGATGAGTGATGAGTTAAGAGGCTAAGAATCAGTTTCTCGAGTTTAAAAGTCACCATCTGCAAATGGGTTTTTATGTATTCTCACCCAGCTGAAGATGGGGCAAACCATGGGAAGTTTGGGCCTCATATTTCATACTAATTTGCTTCTAATTTCTTGTATCTATTATTTATTGGGAAAAGAAGTTTTCATAGATGAGAATAATTTACAATTACACCAGGATTCCTACAGTCAAATCAGGAGACTTTAATAAACAATTCTTAGTCTATGTAGAAAGCCATTACTCATTCTATTTTTGTTTAGAGCCTGTGATTAATTTTCATCGAAAGTTCATATATCACATTTTGGGGTGTTTTATCTTGTTGGAGACCATGGAAGAGCTGAACTCTGCAGAAGGCAAATGTCTGTGGACACAGAATTCTAAAGTACAGAATCTCCTTCAAAGACAGCATAAAGGACTTAATGCATTAACCATGTTATTATATAAACAGCTGCATTAGTCATAAGGATACACCCTTTAATATGCCTAAGAAGATAAACTCATTATTGTTTATACCTATTACTGCCCACTAATCTTGTCACCTTCCTTAATCAAAGTAATACTAATCTCATCACCTTCCACACTAATCTCATCACGTTCCTCAATAAAAGTCATGTGGCCTAAAACCTAGGTGCCTTTGTTCTGCAGAACAGAGCGCCTCCTGGTCCTCCACTTTCTAAATGTAAGAGAGTCTTATGTTTTGTTATACCGCCCCATCCCTCTTCCAGGTTTCCCTGTTTCCCTGCAGCGCTGGACATAGCATTATCTAACTATGAAATAGATAATGTAGAATTATAAATATCATGAGTATTGATTTTGGGTAGGAAAATTTAATGGGAAAAGGCAAAAAGGATGATTATATTTTTCAACTTAAAATATTTTTAATGCAAACATTTCTTCTGGAGCTGTGCATTTCTAAAGATTGCTTATGGTGGACTGTCTTCCTCTTCATTTACTCACAGACTTTTTGTTCAATAAATTCACATAAGTAGACCTTTTTATTCACATTTAGACGTTTATCATTTTTGTATCTGGGTGAGTTCATCAGTTCAATCATGGAATTTGCTACTTATGTTCATTTTCTTTATAATATATTAGTTAATTCACTAGAGGTATAATTTAAATTCCTTATAGATGAAAAATATGTGTTTTATAATTTTTTATATTACAGTGGGGCAAAATCTTCTGTATAAAATCAGAACTTGAAATAGGACCCACATATTTGAACAAGAAGTATTGACCTGGAAAAAAAGAGGAACATGTTATGTGTCTTCAGTACTAGATTTTCTGAGAGCAACACTATACTATTCTTTACTTCATATTTTTTCCATTTACCACAAGACTGGAAACTATATTTCTGCGAGTCTCTTGCCAGAGGAGTTTCAAGATAAACTTTTCCAATGACAGGCTCTTGTTGAAGATTCATTAAGATTGGTTAAAGTGAGACAAAAATCACACTACTGGATAACAGCAGAGGGATAGTAGATGGCTTTTGGAATATGTGAGGTTTACATGAAATGCTGGCTACTTCCTGAGTCTCACTTGTGGTTTGCTGTATTTTCTTGACTTCTTAAAATGCAACAGTGAATCTGAGCAGTAGGGGAGACATTTCTTAACTTATTTTTCTCCAGAACGTCCAGTGATTGAATAAGGTACTTTTTGTTTCAAGTGATTTTTGTCCTGCCTTAAAAATCAAGAACTTTTTCTGTTTATTTTGTTTTCAAAATCCTGGTTGATACATTTAGCATTGTCTGGATGGGCACATGATATTATTAACAAAATATAATATGTAAAATTACGTGTACACTAATGCTTATATTTATATTGTGCTGCAAAGTAAATTTCTTTTAAGAAAGGAATGCTGCATTTTAAATCCTTGATAAAATAACTGTGTGTGAAAGTATTTGAAGTTAAGAGCAACAAATATTGATGGAATTTGTCACCAACAGACTAAGATAAATATTAAAGGATTTTTTAGGCATAAAGTAAATTATTTCAGTTGTAAACATCTAAATAAATGAAAGACAACAATCAATGAATGAATATAATAGTAACTAAAAGTGAATATTGCCTGTGCAAGTCATCACCATTGTCTCTGTGGAGTATAAAATATACATAGAATAAATATGTTTGAAAACAATTATGCAAATTTGAAAGATAGTGTAATGGAAGTTAGTGTGTTTTAAGGTTCTACCACTGTAGATATGATTTAAGGAGCTCATGAGAAGTATAGTTTATTATTATTGTATGTACCCCAATTTTTACCTTCTCTAATAGCTTTCTTTCCTTTCTGGAGTTCCATAACTTCCCTTGCCATCATGTCTGTTTAGGGAATTTTTTAAGCCATTCTTTAAAGGTAGATATGCTAGCGAAATGATTATTTTTGTACATTTTTCTCAGATATAAATTTTACAGTTGATTCTTTTTTTCTCTTACTACTCGCTAATGCTGTATCACTTAATTCTAGCTTCTGTGATTTCAGATGAGAAATTTACTGTCTCTCAAATAGATTTCACCCAATAAAGAATAAATTATAGAAATTTGAAATTTCTTTTTAATTGCTTTTCAGTCCTACTCTCTTTCTCATCCTTCTGGGATTCAGGTGATACCTGGGATTCAGGTTCAGTGATATTATTCTTGTTCCCCAAGTCCACTCTGCCCTCTTTAGTTGTTTATTTGGTCTATTTTCTCCCTGTTGTTGAGTACATTCTATTGCTCTGATCTCAAGTTCACTGCTTCTATCATCTGCCACCTCCTTTTTTTTTTTCCCTACACCTGCAGCATGTGGAAGTTCCCAGGCCAATGATCAAACCTGTGACTCAGCAATGACAACACTGAATCTTCAATTTGCGGTGTCATGAAATAACTCCTCAATTCTGGTATTATACTCACTGAGTATTCATTTTTATTTAGGTTGTTGCCTTTTTCAATTCTAAGATTTTCATTCCAGTTTTGTATAGTATCTATTCCTAAGATTTTCTACTCTTTCTTTTCTTTCACAAGACTTTGAAACTGCTTCTCGAAGCAGTTTTATGATGATCATATTAAAATCTTTAAAATTCCTCTATCAGTATTGATCCTGATGTTCCATAGTTTGCCTTTTCTCACTAAAATTATGATTTATTATTTTTTAGTATAATTAGTGACTTTAATTGTATTCTGAATATTTTTATATTATGCAACTTGAGTCCTATTTCACATCTCTCTCTCTCTCTCTCTCTCTTTTTTTTTTTTGGCCATGCTAGAGGCATACAGAAGTTCCCAGGCCAAGGATCAAAACCACACAACATAAATGACCCAAGTCACAGCCAGATCCTTAAGTGCTAGGCCTCTAGGGCATTCTATCAAATCTCTCCCTCTCTTTCCCTCTCTTTTTAACAAGAAGTTCCCTTGTGAGGTAGCAAGGGCTGGATGTGATGTTTGTTTTGCTTCTGGCTGGGCTCACAGAAATAATCTTGGTAAAAGTGAAGTGCTAACTCATACTGCCTCCTCAGTGCAGGGAGATGAAGTAAAAGTTTTAATACACATCCCTGACCAGATAAAACCCTCTGGTGAAAATGGGGTACCTAATTGAGCTGCCTCATTGCTTTCAAGTGGGGGATATAAGCCCAGCTAATCCCACAATCAATACCAATAATCCACTTTTTGCTTATTACAGATGCACGTAAATCTCAGTTTGATTTGATGAGTGGTAAGCGCTGCAGCCATGGATCCCTCTGCATATAAACCCAACATTCTCTCAGATATCTCATTCTGTAGAGAATGTATACATTGATTAAAATGCTGTAATATTAAAAAAAAACATTAAAATTCTGTAAGTTGATTGAACTTTTCCACACTCATGCCATAAGAATTTTACAGTTGCAAAACACCGTTAGAGAAATATTCATCTTTGCAGAAAAATAGACTGAATTACTTTAATATATTCTTATTTTATGTGAAATTATGAAACACAGTGAAATTCAAAAAATAAATTATTTTAATGACAAAAGATGTATTTCACTGAAATCCCCCTGCAATGGAATTATTTCTAATACTGGATCTGTGAGAAAGCCTCAGTGGAAAAATATTTGAAGTGGAAAAAAAAACAATCTATATAGAAGTACAGCACTGAATGTTTCAGAACAAAAGTGCAGTGTCCAGAAAAAAGCTAAGAGTAGAAACACCAGAATAGTATCATGGAAAATTAGGTTACTACTGGAGAAAGTCTACTATATAATTAAGATAATTATCAGCTACAATTTTAGCTTATGAAGATAAGGTTTTAGTGTGATCAAGGTATTGATGATAGCAGTGACTGAAGGTACACATGAATGCACAGATCTACATTACTGTTCCCTAAGAAGAAATGACAACCATATCTTTTTGACACTTCATCACTACGGGAATGCCAATAACATGATATCTTCAAGCCCTAATCACCTAAAACTAATGGAGATGGAAAAAGGTAAATGAAAATAAAGCAGTACCAGCAATGAGGATGTTGATTTTAAAATGAAGTTAATTTTTTTCTGCCCATGAAGCTATTGAATTAAAATGCACCCAGAGGTAAAGTGGAAACATAACCTTTAAAAATTCTGTAAGTCGGGAGTTCTCTTTGTGGCTCAGTGGTTAACGAATCCGAATAAGAACCATGAGGTTGCGGGTTCGATCCCTGGCCTTGCTCAGTGGGTTAAGGATCCGGCGTTGACGTGAGCTGTGGTGTAGGTGGCAGACGCGGCTCAGATCCCGCATTGCTGTGGCTATGGCGAAGGCCCGCAGCTACAGCTCCTGTTAGTCCCCTAGCCTGGGAAGCTCCATATGCCGTGGGTGTGGCTCTGCATAAAGGCAAAACGACAAAAAATAAAAAAAAATAAAAAAATAAAAATTCTGTAAGTCATAACATATTTCAAACGATTTTAATCACCTATGGTGAGACATGACAAATTTGAATCACAATTTTCCCCACCCCCTACTTAATGTAGGCTAAGATTGGGCTGGCTATTATCTAAAGAGAGACTAGAATGCCATGTGAAGGTCCCTGGAAACAGAGCCAGTGAATCACAGAACAAGGAGCCCAATAGTCTGAGAAGCTCTAGAAGTTTCTCGGTAGAATCCATAGGACCAGAACCTTCCACAGCAAGATGGGCAGCTACAGCTGTCCACACCCACCACAACCATACCCATAGCCACAGCTATAGCCACAGTTCAAGCAGCCACAGTCATAATCCAGGCCATCAAAGTAATTGCTATAGAAGCACATAGTGTCAAGATTGGGTGGGTCAATTGAAAACAGCGAAACCGTGCCTCAGACTGTGACCATCAGCCACAGGACTTTTTCTATACCCTTGGTACTGGGTGGGGAAAGCCACAGGCAGTGTTTATCATATATTTCACGCTAATTCCTCAGTAAAAAATTTTGCGTCTCTTGAGTGAAACAAAGACATCAATAACCAAGATACTTTGCTACAATGATAGGATTCCTGCCATCACATGATATGGGTTTTGAAAATATGTTTCCTCAAACAAATGATCCAAGTGAAGAATGGGAAAAAGATCTGAATAACATCTCACCCAAGAAGATATACAGATGACAATCAGCACATGATAAAACTCAATTTCTTATTTCATTGGGGAATTGCAAATTAAAATTACCACCCACTTATTAGAATGACAAAAATCCAAAACAATGACAACATCAAACACTGGCAAGAATGTGACACAACAGGAATGCCCATTCATTGCTGATGGGAATGTAAGACCGTACAGCTACTTTGGAAGACGGTGGAAGTTTCTTGTAAAACTAAACAGTCATATCATAAAACCTAGCAGTCATGCTCCTTGGTAATTACTCAGGTGATTTAAAAACATATGTCCACTCAAAAACCTGCACATAATTTTACAGTGGCTTTATTCATATTGGCAAAACAGGCAAGCGACCAAGATGTCCATAATAGGTGAATAAACAAACTGTATAAATCCATACAATGGAATATTATTTAGCAATAAAATAAAAAGAGCTATCGAGCCACAAGAAGACATGGAGGAAACTTAAATGCATATCGCTAAAACAGTCTGTACAGGCTGAGTACTGAGTGAGTCCAACTATGTGGCATTCTGAAAAAGGCAAAACTAGGGAGCCAATGAAAAGATCAAGAATTGTCAGTGGGGAGTTCCATTGTGGCTGAGCAGATTAAGCATCCCGCTTTGGTGTAAACTGCAGCATTGCTCACAGATGTGGCTGGGATCTGGTGGCTGTGGCATAGGCTGGCAGCCGTAGCTCTGATTTGACGCCTGGTTCTGGAACGTCCATATACTGCAGATGTGTCCATTAAAAAAAAAAAAAAAAGAATTGCCAGTGGTGTGGAGGTGGGAAAGAGGGATGGATAGGTGAAGAATAGGGGATGTTTAGGTTAATGAAGCTATCCTACATGATACAGTAGTGGTGAATAACATTATTATACATGTCAAAATTGACAGACAACACAACGTACACTAGTAAACTCTGTTCTTTGGTTAATAATTGTTTATCAGTATTGACTCATCAGTTCTAACAAATGTAACACACTAATGAAAGAAATTTATAATAGCAGACACTGGTGGTAGGCGGTTGAGGGATTATGGGAAATCTCTTACTTTGCTAAATTTTTCTGTTAATATAAAACTAACCAAAAATAGTGTGTTGATTTTTTTAAAAGAAGCTTTGTTTCTTTCTTTCTTTTTTTTTGGCTTATGTTCAAAGGCTTTGCTCGCTCTAGATTTAGTCAGTTAATAAATGTTACCAAATTACTGAGATTGCATAGGGCACACAAGCATACCTCTGGCTTTTTTTTTCTTTTGATATTTGTTCTACCCAACTATGGAATTATAGAAATGTTTGTACTTATATATTTATCATAATATGTATTATGAATTTCAATTTTACATATTGATTATAATTGTAGTAAAATCCTATTTAGGAGTTCCTGTCGTGGCGCAGTGGAAACGAATCCAACTAGGAACCATGAAGTTGCAGGTTCAATCCCTGGCCTTGCTCAGAGGGTTAAGGATCCGCCGTAGCCATGAGCTGTGGTGTAGGTCGCAGACATGGCTCGGATCCTGCATTACTGTGGCTGTGGTGTAGGGCGGCAGCTGTAGCCCCAATTAGACTCCTAGCCTGGGAACCTCCATATGCCCTGGTGTGGCCCTAAAAAGCAAAAAAATAAAATAAATCAATAAAATAAAATTCTATTTAAATTTTATGTAATTATATGTAATCTTATAACTTATATCTATGTAATCTCATTATACAATCTGAAATTTTGTACTGTGTTTAATGGATGACTAGGTAACTTGAAAGGGAAATTGATGCCAGAAGTCTGTTAAATTCTCCATCTGTTCTCAGATGGAACCATGCCTTGTATACTAGATGATGTTTTCTAAAAAATACTTTCTGTGCACTGACTTAACTTAGTCTTAAGCTCCTTAATAAGAAAAAAGCTTTATTATTGTGTATTGTGTACCATTCAGAGTGTGTATAAATCACAAGAGTAGAACTTGATGAATATTCAAAGTATACCCTTCTAATCAGTATTTAGATTAAAAAATCGCCTAACACTAGTTATCTAAGATGATGCTCCTTATGCCCTTTTCCGTTAAGTAGCAGCCTGTAAGTAGAACCATTCCTGGTACCCAAAACCATGAATTTTTTTTGCCAATTTTTGAAACTTATGCAAAAGGATCATACAAATAACACTTTAAATCTGGCTTTTTTTAAATTCACATTTTCTTTTTTTTCATTCATATGTTTTCTTTCTGTGTTAATTCTCACTGCTATACAAAATTTCAATGTGAAAATATGCCACTCTTTCTTTTTCTGTACTCTTAATGGTATTGCTTTGAATTTTTAACAATCTTTAACAAATAGTGCTGCCACGGACAATCTTGTACTTGTACTTGGTATACTCGTGCATGTATCTAAGACATGTTTATTATTGCTATCATAACATTGCTTAAAAAAACCCCTCAATTCTCAGTGTTATATAACATGAACATTATAAACATTTACTTTTTTTTTTCCTTTTAGGGCCGCACCATCGGCATATGGAGGTTTCCAGGCTAGGGATCGAATTGGAGCTGTACCTGCTGGCCTACACCACAGCCATAGCAACCCCAGATCTGAGCAAGAGTCTGAAACCACAGCTCACAGCAATGCCAGATCCTTAACCCACTGAGCGAGGCCAGGGATCAAACCTGCGTCCTCATGGATGCTAGTCAGATTTGTTTCCGCTGAGCCACAACAGGAACGGCCCATTTATGTCTTGTTAATGTGTTTGTAGGTTGGCTGGGATTTGACCAACATATGTGGGTTTGGTTCAAACTGTGTGTTGATTTCCATCCTTCTCCATTTGGCCCTCATCCTCCTTGGGCTGGCAACTGCTGGGGGCATTTTCCCCAGGTTAAAAGTGTAGAAAACAAGAAAAGCTCAGACATGCCTATACCTACATTCAAGGCAAGTTTCCAACATCCCACTGGCCACTGAAAATAGCATGGTTAAGCCCAAAGGCAAGAGTCAGGACAATACACTCTATTCATAGTAAAGCAAGATCAAGTGACATTGGTAGACAATCACAAAAGGAAAGGGATGCCCTAAAGATGAGAGGCGAAGGAACATATTCTGCTGAACAATAATCTAACCCAGGGATCTACAAAGTCTTGATCACCATTTGCTTTGGTAAATTTTTATTGGAAAACATCTATATCCATTCATTTATATGTGGTCTGTGGCTATTTTTGTGCTATAATGGCAGAGTTGAGTAGTGGAGACATAGCCCATATAGCTTGCAAAATATGAAATATTTTTGTCTTTATAAAAAAATTTTGCCCACCCCCAATTAATCTATTACTTCAGTATATATCTAGAACTAGAACTACTGAGTTATAAAAGAGATCACAAAATAACTTTTCAAAGTTCTATCTTTTCACCTGCAGTTTTTCACTACTCACTATACTTTGCATTTTTATTCTTTTATGGCTTCATTGACTTATTACACTCCATTGAAATATTTTAATTTTACCTTTTTGCTGATAATTCTAGGAACTTACGGTATTTTTTTTTTCCAGAGCTGAACTTGTGCCATATGTAAATTCCCAGGCAAGGCATCAAAATGGAGCTACAGCTGCTGGCCTATGTCACAGCCACAGCAATGCCAGATCTGAGTCGGATCTGTGACCTACATTGCAGCTAATGGCAACTCTGGATCCTTAACACACTGAGCAGGGCCAGGGCTTTAACTCACGTCCTCATGGATACTAGTTGGGTTCGTTACCACTGAGCCACAGTGGGAACTCCTAGTTAGTTATTTTTATATTCAGTCTTTTTTGGTAAACTTGCCATATATCTCATTTTATACATTGTCAAAAGGAATTATTATTATTTGTTCACAATTAATATTCATTTATATTTTTCTATACACTTGTATTTGTGTGTTTTTGTTTGGATCTTTTTACTTCTACCTGAACAACCTTAATGCTTTTTACAGTTAATACTTGATAAAAATCCTATTTATTACTATTCATTTGTCCAGAAATTTTAGTTTCATTGTTTATGACACTTTTGATTGCATGAAATTCTAGATAGCTATTTGTAATACACCTTCTTAAAATATCATCACATTTTCTTTTGGCTTTGTTTCTGTTGAGGATTCTATTTACTGATACATTTTGCAGGTAATATGTCAGTTTCTCTAGCTATCCTGATTTTGACATCACAGTTAATTTTCAGGCCTTGGATTATGCTGATGTAATTTTAATTGTACTTTTCCCTCTTGGCAGTGCAGAGCTTTTAGAATATGTAAAATTATATCAGTCATCAGTTTTGAAAAATTATGGATTACTTTTTCTTCAAAAACAGCTTCTGCTTTATTTTTTTTCCTCTTTCACCAAATTTCAGTTACATTAAAGTTACTTTTTCATGAGGTCCCTTATACTCTCCTCAGTATTTAATGTTGCAAGTGTTCTATTTTTACTTAGGTTGAATATTTTTCATCAACCCATTTTTAAATTTACTAACTTAAATTTCCTATAATTCATCTCGTGTTCTTACTATCATGCATTTGCTTTATTTTTAAGATCTAGAATTCAAAATTGATTCTTTGGTAAATTTCTACAATTATACCATGTATTTTACAACTTTACAAAGTGTCTTATATGAATTAATGATGACTGTTTTTAAGTTTCTTGTTTCCAAATCCAGTATATCGCTGACCGTATAGTTGCTTTATGATGCTGGTTGATTCTTTTGTGTTGTTTTATAGGGTTCTATGCGATCAGCATTTTGTGTAAAAATTGTAGAAGATCCAGAATAATATAGTATTTCACCACATAATTTTGTTGTTGTTGTCTTTTGGTCCTAGGCTATTAGGAAAGGTTTGGTTGCCTTAATCTAAACAAAGACTAACATAATATGAGGGTCCTAGAATTTTGGTAAGATCTTGTCTACTTCTGTTTTGCTTTAGCTTAAAGGGATATTCATTTGACTTTTTCATTTAAGACCACTTTTTCTTGGCAATTCCTGAACTGTATCGACTATTTTTCATCACTTCAATATGGATAACAAATTCTAACTGATTTTCAAATGCACCTGCTTGGTCTCTCAGGAAATTGACCCTTGCAAATTCAGAATTTGGGAAATATCTCAAGGAGAATTATAGCTGTGTATTAAGCTCAGGATTCTAACCGTACATTTTTATCAGACTTTTATGTCTTTGTGTTTTATCAGTCCTGGGGAAAAAACAAAACACCTAAAATTCTCCTTGTTACTTTTCCCCTTAGAATTAAGAATTGAAGCATTTTCAGCTTACTTTCCCCAATTTCTACATCTGCAGAATATTGGTCCTTTTATTCTTGGATTTGTTTTGTTTTGTTTTCACCAGCTTTCCATTGTACTTAACTGTTGTTAGTTTGAATTTCCCAAGTAAAATAGATATTTAAAAAGTGGAAAATAAATTTGATTCTGGATAAAGCTAATATATAAAGGCACATATATTTACTAAAAGCCAGACCCTAGGTAAAACATGAAATAAACTGATATTAACTTGATACTGAGAAAATACCTCATGGTTTTGATGAATTTCTCTCGTTTTATATATTATATGATTTTTTGTCTCACATAGTCATTATATGTTGGAATACTTTAAAGTACTATTTGGCTACCAGCTTGGTAAGGCAGAAATATATTTGTTAGTGCTGACAGTTTAAATTAGATGATACTATGCTCATTCTATAGGCAAAATATATTTTAAGTTAAACATTTCATAGAGGTAGGACACTAGCTGATATAATCCAACCAACAGTGTTGCAAAAGACACAAAACTTACAAATACATGCCAATTTTAATGTCCTGATGTGTATTAAATATTTTAATATAACTATTACAAAAAGTAGTCACTTTTAAAACTTAGAAAGTGTGTAAGCCAGCAGAGATGGTAGAATAAGTTCTAGAGACATAAGTAAAAATAGATTTCTTTTTTCTTTTTTTTTTTTTTAGCTGAACCCATGGCAAATGGAAGGTCCTGGGCCAGGGGTCAAACCCAAGGTATAGCAGTGACCTGAACCACAGCAGTGACGATACTGGATCCTTAACTGACTGTGCCACTAGGGAACTCCTAAAAGATTATTTCTTATAAGCAAGGTTGGAATTGATATCTTTAGTCTCTTCCTTTTTAGGCACATGCTATCCACAAAAGAGCATTTTTGGTCTTTCTCACTCTCTCTCTTGCTCCCCCACCACAACTACATACTCATGAATCATCACACACGAATGCACAAACATGCATGCTAAACTTATGGGACAATGAGTGTCACAAAATTATATTTTCTATGAACTACAGTTTTTTTTAATAATATGTATATATTTTTAAATAAAGTTGATAATCAAATTTAATTAAATTTTACATAGCATTATAAAGGGAATACTTTTCCATAAACTATGATACAATCCAATTGATAATAAAGAATCAACATTGGCATGCTGAATTTCATTTATTTATGTCTGATTAATATAAAGTTTGTATTTTTGAAGATGCTTTAAAATTTCACATGCAAAGGAAACTTGGAGATGGTGACAGTAAAACAGAAGACAGAGCCAAGAGACTAAAAATTCTTTAGTAAGAGACCATATGACCAATATCTTCCATAGCACAGTGGGTGCCAGAAGCTATAAGCACAGTCACCACAGCCATAGCCACAACCCAGACCTCTATAGCCATAACCCAGACCACCAAAATAGTTGCCACTGTGACACATGGTGTCAGGAACGGGGAGTTCAATTGAGGAATAAGAAGTAGGTATCTTTTATCTGAATATCACCATCTGCCAAGTTCCCTTTATACCCCTTCAGTGCTGGATGGGGAAAACTACAGGCAACATAGTGTCCTGTATCTCACTAATTTGCTTCTTACGATATCATAAATAGCTTGATTTAGTGACAAATTGAGGCCCTTATAACTGAGATAATTTTGCCATTATGTCAGTATTCCAAGGTCAGTTTATGGGCCTTTAAAATGCTATATTCTTACTCTATATTTTTTAGTGCTAAAATATTACCCTATATTTATTTAGTTGAATAAACATGACCTGATTATATGATATGATGTAAAGCATGAAAATAAGCATCCTATTTTTTTTTCATTCCTCCATAAGAAGAAGGATTTTAAAATGAATTTTCGGAGTTCCTGTAATGCCTCAGCAGTAAAGAACCCGACTAGTATCCATAGGGACAAGAGATTGATCCCTGGCCTCGCTCAGTGGGTTAAGGATCCAGTGTTGCTGTGAGCTGTGGTGTAGATCAGACATGGCCGGGATTTGACATTGCTGTGGCTGTGGCGTAGGCCAGCGGCTACAGCACTGATTCATCCCCTAGGCTGGAAACTTCCATATGCCAAAGGTATGGCCCTAAACAGCAATAATAATAGTAATAATAATAATAATAATAGTAATAGTAATAATAGTAATTTTCTCGGAGAAACTGCTTCCTGAGTCTTCCAAAATATTTCTTCTTTTCCCATTCATCTTTTGATGGATATTTAGGTTTCTTCCTAAATGTTTCTTGCATCTTTATTACCTCAGAATGTGCCAAAATAGGTGTTCTTTCTATCTCTCATATTTTCTTCTTTCCCACCTGTACTAGAGTTCTCCAGAAAAGAAACGGAACAAAATATGGATGTTTCACTATGGGAATTGGTACCTAGGACTTTTGGAGGCCTAGAAGTCCTATCATCTGCTGTCAGCAAGATGAGGAATCAGGAAAGCAAAGGGTGTAATTCAGTCATTCAAAAGGCCTGAGAAACAGGAGTGCTGACTTCCAAGGGCAGGAGGAGGTGAATGTCCAGTTCAAGCATAGAGACCAGAACTGCCCTTTACCTACCTTTTGTTCTATTCAGTTTCTCAGCTGACAGTCTTGTTTATATTCCCAGTCCACTGACTACTGATTCAAATGCAAATCTCTTTGAGAATCACCTTCACAGACACACCTAGAAATAATGCTTTTTTAGTTACCTGAACATCACTTAGCCCAGTAAAGCTGACACATAAAATTAATTATCATACCACCCATTTACCAGTGTACCAAAGTGTGTGCATGTGCACGTATGTGTGTGTGGACACGCACAATGAAGAAAAATGAACTTGAATGCAACAAATCAATATTTTCAAAATGTAAATATCTGTTAAAATTAAACTTTTTTCACATGAATTATCACATAAAAATGTAGTACATTTTAAAGACAATACAGTGTCAAAGGAAAAGCTTTTAAAAAATGGTGAAACATTCCAGATGATTTCAGTTGCTCTAAATGAAGTTGGTGGAATTTGATCTTTTTTTTTTTTTCTTAAGATACTTTGGAATGATGTTGACATTTAAAATAGGAAATTAAATTATTCCTAGGAGGAATCATGGAGACAGATTTAGGAAGCCTAGGTGGATCAACCATCTGAGTTTCTCCGGAAATTTTTCAGTAGAACCCATATCTTCCACAGTAAGATGGACAGTAACAGCCATATCCAAACCTGCCATAGCCACAGCCTAGGTTATGGATGTAGCCACATCCATAACCACAGTCCAGGCCACTGTAGCCATAACCCAGATCTCCGTAGTAGTTGCCATAGTAACACATGGTTTCAGGAATAGAGGATTTGATTGAGGAGCAGGGAATCTGTTTCCACAGTTTGAACATCTCCATCTGCACAGGTCCTTTTATATGCCCTATCTGTTGTGGGTGGGCATCATAGAACTTGTTGATCACATATTTCCTACTAACTTACCTTAGTACATTCCTGTTTCATTTCACAATATAAGGGCCTTGTATCCAAGATGACTTTGCTATTGAGTCAGCATTCCTATGATCAAATCACGTGCCTTTCAAGTGTTTTTCTTATTCTAATTTTAAAACCCTTACTCACCCTTTACTTATTTAATTTAAGATACTTCAATAGTTTTTATCTAGTTTTATCAGTGACTAGTTTCTAAAATGCTAATATTTAAAATTTTATTATTAATTCTACACATTATGTGAGGATAGTCTACAAAGTGAAAAATAACTTGCTTAACAATAGAGCTTATTTGGTAGAGTCAGATAAGCTTTTCCATATTCATCATTTACTTTAATAAGTTTCTTTCTTTCTTTCTTCTTTTTTTTTTTTTTTTTGCTTTTTATGGCCACACCCATGGTACATGGAGGGTTCCCAGGCTAGGGGTCAAATCAGAGATGCAGCTGCCAGCCTACACCATAGCCATAGCAATGCCAGATCCTTAACCCACTGAGTGAGTACAGAGATTGAACCTGCATGCTCATGGATACTAGTTAGGTTCATTACTGCTGAGCCACAACCATTATTCCTTAATAAGTACATTTGAGGCAGACATAAAAGCATGTAGAATTTTATCTTGAAGCTTCATAAACACATCCTCAGAATTTAATGTGTCAGTATTCCAATATCAGTTTCGTCCCTCTGTGTGTAAATTTTGACGTTATTATTATTTTTGCTGAATATTTTAAAACCAATTCCCAAAAAGGTGTCATTTTTCTTCTACATACTTCAGTGTGTATCTCCGTCACAATATGTATTTAAAAATATATGTATATTGACAATACCACTATCACACAGATGAAATTTTTAAAAAGCTTTCTTAGTATCCTCTAATCTTAATTCATGCTCAGATTTCCTTGGTTGATTCACAAATATTTTTTATTGTCAATTTTTTGTGTCCTTACCTCATCCTATAATCCAGTTTTTTAAATTAATTAATATAAATGTATAATTCTCAAAGAAATACTTGGTCACATATATTATTCTTAATATTTGCAGCATGTAACATGTTGGTGTTTTGTATTAATAAAGTGGCTATTCCCTTGTCAATAATTTGGAAAAAAGCTTATAATTTCTGATGAAGATCGAAATGATACAAAATGTTAAGTCTAAATGAGTCTTCAACAGACTGATGTTGAAATTGCATTATTTTGATTTTTTTTCTAGTAGAGTATGGAGGAAAGTTATATTAAATAGAAAAATAAGTTTGGTATCTTCAAAAGAGAATTTGAAAATATAAAATTCAAAACTACTCTTCCACAAAAGCAGTGGTTTAATTTCTAATGCTCGGAGTGCTGGTGTGGTAAGGGGGTGGCACTTGCTGGACATTCTCAAAGACAAAAGTGATGCTCAAACCCACTTTGTGTTCTATCATCACCCAGTTATGGGACAGGGAGGGTAATTTAAAGAATGTAAAATGGAATTCCAAGTACAACCACTAAGAAACACGGTGCTAAATATCCGGATGTGTGGTGTAAGGAAACAGCAAAATGCAGATTTACATAGAACATGATGATGGAAAGTAAAAGTATTATTGTGAGGTTTTATTCATTAATTTAAAACTTAGCATATGGGCTGATGTCTTAATATGATGAGATGTAGATGGTTCCCGTGAGTACAGCTCTATCAAAAGCAAGTTTCACTTAGAAATAACTTTTCTTAGGCTTTTATCTTTTTTCACATATGAAGAAAGTCAAGGTTTCTGTCAAAATATTACTCTTTAACACACATGCATGCAACAGATATAACCAAAGTCATGTTAAACAAGCAATATTGTCAATGCAGAATATTTTATTGAATGTGTAAACAAGTTTTTACTCATAGGAAGAATGTTTAACTAATACGTATTCAAAGTAATAATTGTAGTCTAGTAATAAGAGAAAATGTTTCTATTATAAATCAAGACATCCCAGATAATTTTATTCAACCAAGATGATGGATGAAGAATTTAAACTATTCTCTTCTTCCCAGGTAGCCTGGAATGAGATCATCACTAATTCATAAAAGAAGAATTCATAAAGTGGAGGAAACACAGGAATCCTGGGGTATCTCTAGAAGGATCTCAGCAGAATCCATAGGGCCAGTATCTTGCACAGCTGTTGCAAGATGGACAACAGCAGCCATATCCAAACCCACCGTAGCCACACCTGTCATAGCCACAATTATTGCCACACCTGCTATAGCTATAGCCATAACCATAGCCACAGCTTGGGCCACTGTAGTAGTTGCCATAATGGCACATGATGTCAGGAGTTGGAGGATTAATTGAGAATCAAGGAATTAGTGTCTTCAGTCTGAATGTCACAATTTCCAGGGCCCTTTATACATCTTCAGTGGTGGGTGGGGGAAACCATGGGGAAGTGCTGAACTCGTCTTTCATGCTAATTTATATTAGAGAACTTATTTAAGCTCATTTTTTAAGGCAAAGAGACTCTCAAAGGCTAGTTTGTTATTTTGCATACCAGGATTCTCACAATAAAGCCATAGGTCTCTAATAATAAATAATCACCATATTTTCAAATCTGCAGCAAAGTAGGCTAGTTAGTGAAAATTCCTTGACCACGTTTTATGGAATTTTTAAAGAATTCTGATTTCTCATGTGTGTTTACAGGTTCATGGGCAAATATTTTAACTAAAGTAAGAATTCTGTCAAAATGCGTATGTATTTTTTATTATCATATTTTTCTCCCCAAGGGAAATATTCCTCAATTTCATAATGGATAGACCGACACAGTGCCACTCATTCTGTCCATTTTATCCAATGTAATCAAATGCCATTATAAAGGCAGCTGCAATTTTATCTGAAATTATGTTACTTTTTGTTACTTTTAGGGAAATGTAAAATCTTGTTAGAGAATGAAACATTGGCTTTCATGTTTGCTTTCCTTATCACATATTAGTATATGGAGAAATTGGAACCCTTGCACACTGTTGGAGGGAATACAAACTGCTGTAACCGCTATGGGATAAAAGCCTGGCAGTTGTTCATAAACTTAAAAATATAACTACCATATGATTCAACACACATTTCTGAGCATATATTCAAGTATATAGTCAAAAGAATTGAAAACATGATCTGGGGGAGTTCCCATCGTGGCTCAGTGCTTAATGAATCCAACTAAGAACGATGAGGTTGTGGGTTCGATCCCTGGCCTTGCTCAGTAGGTTAAGGATCCGGCGTTGCCATGAGCTGTGGTGTAGGCTGCAGACGCGGCACAGATCCCGCATTGCTGTGGCTGTGGCGAAGGCTAGCAGCTACAGCTCCTGTTAGACCACTAGCCTGGGAACCTCCATATGCCGCAGGTGTGGCACTAGATAAAAAAAGGCAAAAAGACAAAAAAAAAGAAAACATGATCTGGAAGAGATATCGGCATGGTCATGTTCAATGCAGTATTATTCACAATAGCCAAGCCATGAAAGAAACCCAGATGTCTATTGATGGATGAGTGTATTAAAAAGATGTGGTATCAACATATGATGAATATTATTCAGCCCTCAAAAGAAGTAAATTATGCCATTGTGCCAGCATAGATAAGCCTGGAGGACATTTTGTTAAGTGAAATAAGTCAGAGACAGAAGAAAAAATAGAGCATAATTCTACTTATGTGAAGCATCCTTTATAGTCAAACTCATATAAGCAGAGTGTTGAGTGGTGGTAGATGAGGGCTGGGGAAGAGGGAAAGGAGGAGTTCCCGTCGTGGCTCAGTGGTTAACGAATCCGACTAAGAACCATGAGGTTGCGGGTTCGATCCCTGGCCTCGCTCAGTGGGTTAAGGATCCGGCGTTGCCGTGAGCTGTGGTGTAGGTCGCAGACGCGGCTCGGATCCCGCGTTGCTGTGGCTGTGGGGAAGGCCAGCAGCTACAGCTCCTGTTAGACCCCTAGCCTGGGAACCTCCATATGCCGCAGGTGCAGCCCTAGAAAAGGCAAAAAGAGGAAAGGAAAAGTTGCTGATAAAAATGTATAAAGTTTCAGTTACACAAGATGAGTTCCAGAGATCTGCTATACAACATTTTGCCTATAGTTAACAATACTGTATTGTGTACTTAAGAATTTGTGAGAAGTGTAGATTTCATGTTAAATGTTCTCACCTCAATGACAGAAAAAAAAAGAGCAGGAGGAAATTTTGGAAGTGATGGATATGCTTATTACCTTGATTGTTACGATAATGTCACAGGTATAGTCATATATCAAACTCATCAAATTGTATGCAGTTCTTGAAATGCTTGCAGTTATTTTGCATATCAATTGAACCTCAACAAAACTATCCGAAAGATTCTTTTCAAAACTCATCAAATTGTATGCAGTTCTTGAAATACTTACAGTTATTTTGCATATCAATTACACCTCAACAAAACTATTGGAAAGATTCCTTCATCTACAGAGAATGGGCAGATCTGAAGGATGTTTTTCTTTTCTCTGGCATGGTGTGTCAAATTCATTTGTTCAAAAATAGGGTTCCTTTTTCGTCATCCTGGTAGAGGTCTGAAGACTTCTCCATCTGCCCCACCTCCCTGCCCCCGCCCATGTTCCTTAGCATTCCACTGATCTTACAATTGCCTTGGGGGTCTTGAGTGAGGTAGCCTCACAAGGCAGGTGATTATCAGCAGAGGAAACATAATTATATGTGTGAGTTTTGTTCTGAACGCAACTAGATCCTGCATGATGCAGTTGGAGAACACTTCTCGTGAAAAAGCTTAGATTCTCTCTTAGGAGAGGCAATGAGCCAGGTTTGACTTTAAAATCAATGTTTACTTTCAGGGTTTGAAGTGTTCTCACTGATTTTGGCTGGAAGCTAGAAGGAGAAGCAGAAGACGTTGCTTTGGACTAAGCTGAAAGAGGAGACACAGTGATCTAGCTGATGGAAACCTAGCTATATCATAACGTTCAAATGGAATCTTTCAAAAAGTAGCATAGATAAACATGACCAAATTAATACATTTAGTCATTGTTTATTAAAATGTGGTTTTGACCTATCCTACCTGAGTACTCTGAGTGATTTGTTTCACTTGTCTTCATATAGTTGAGGGAAGACTAAGATTGTCTCTTTTCCTCTTGTGATAAAGCTGTTTTCCATTCTGAGTACTCCACTGAGAGCGCATAAAGAGACCATCAAAACTTTCTGGGTGAAATAACATTATTTGTATACCAAGACTCTGGAGATAGTTTATATTCCTACTTGTTCGTCTTCTGCTAAAGTAAAATATGAAATTCTAGGGAAACATTTTTTGACATTTTTCACTGTCCTTAATTTATGTGTTCGCAAATATTTATTAGGCACTTACTATGTGCCAGTAACACTTCTAGCTTCAGGGCTTTGAGGCTTTATCGATGATACTGTGTGGAATAATATCTTTTTTATTATTCATCACTTGGTCATATATCAGTTATGCAAGGGCCTTTGAGAAAAATCCAATGGCCCAGAGGAAAAATTGGAGGAGAATTCTCTGAATCAGTTGTGGAGAGAATGAAATAGGACTTCTGAAAATATAAAGCAGGTACATTTCCTGTGTTACGCTACTGAAATTTCTTCAAATAATAATATGCTTTTGAGATATCTGGAGTGCTTCCAGCCACATGTGTTGATATCTGAGAACACTGTCTGGATGACCCGTGAGGTGCTCAGAGATACTGCTCCTCACTGATGTCTTAGTGATGGAGATTCCTTCTCCTCCTTTACTTGGGAAAAGAAAGCTAGAATAATTGAGAAGAACAGTTTTGTTTTATTCCAAATGGAAATGCAATAAAAAGATTAATACCACTAATGCAATTAAAAGGTAGTGATCCAGCTTGCTAAAATATTGTTTACCAAGAAGGGAACCAGGGGCTTTTTCTGGTAGACCTCATTACTAAAATGAGAAATGGACCCAACAAGGGTGTTAGTATGCACTGTACTCTTTTGCTATTGCATTCAGAGGAATAGTAAGAAGTATGAAAGGCAGAAGGGGCCACTCACACAAACCTTAAAGTACAAACCCTAATGATAAAAACTAACTGCAGAACTTTAGAAAAATAAGCCAAAGGTAGAGCCCTCCAGCATGTCATAGAAAATAAGGCTATCATTGTGTGAAATGGCATTTAACTTGTTTGTGTGTGAATAATAGAGCTGCCTATAGTTATACATAAAAACATAGTTTTTATACATATGTTATAAAAAACTGAAGGTCATAGCCTTATCACTTTTAGAAAATGATCATCTCAGATAATGACTAAGACAATGTCCGAAGGCAGTTTACCACAGAGACATAGAGATAAATGTAAATAAAGCAATAATGATTATGAGAAAATTTCAATAAAATTAGCTTAAATTTTTCCCATGTGAAGACAGTGATCAAAGTAGAAAACAAATATTGGTACCATGATATCAAAGATAACTTATCTATAATTTTGGACACATTCCTGGCTATTTTCATCAATTGAGAAGGATATCAGATTTGAACTTTATATTTTCCAGGTTACCCTGGGAAAACTTGTCTCAGTTGGTATAGAGAATAGAATTCTTCCTGTGACTAACCATGGAAGCAGAGTGAAGAAATCACAGGTGAAGGAGTGTCCAGCAGCCTGAACTGCTCTGGAGGTTCCTCAGTAGAATCCGGTAAAGGGCCAGTGTCTGCCACACCAAGATGGGCAGCAGCAGCCATGAATATACCATCATACCCACAATCAGAGCCACCATAATGATTGCTGTAACAGTGCATGGTGACAAAGGTGAAAGTTTCAGTTGTGGAGTAGGAAATGATTTTCCTCCATTTGAATGTCACCTTCTGCACATGAAATTTTCTTTTTTGTTTAAGTTTATGACTGCACCCATGGAATATGGAAGTTCCCAGCCACGGACTTGGATCCCAGCCACAGCTGCACCCTATGCCACAGCTGCCTCAATGTAGGATTGTTAACCCACTGCGCCAGACTAGGGGTTGAACCGGCACAGCCTCAGTGACACAAGCCATGACAGTAGGGGTCTCAATTCACTGTGCCACAGTTGGAACTCCCTGCATGTGGAATTTTATACACTTTCTGTAATGTATTTCAGACAAAGTTGAACAGTAAAACTTCATGAAACCCTTGTTTGAATAGATAGAGATGGCCTTAGAACAAATATTACTATTTGTCCTGGGATCAAATAATTCTGTCACATGTCCTTAATTAGAGATTCTTTTTGTATTTTGGAGATCTTCTCCCTCTGCATTTTATTATTAAAGTCCACACTCAGGTTCCTTAAAATGTCAATGTCAAATTGCAATCCCTTTGACTCATTTTTTCTTATGTTTCTTCTTACAATAATAATTTCCATTGCATATTCAAATATGCAATCAAGGGACTGAGAGTATATCTGTTTGAGTGAGGAAATGATTAAAATGAGCAGTTGTCTGAAGTAAATGGTCTTCTAAATTATGTAATTCTTTTCCTTCAGGCAAATGACTCTTCAGACCAAATAATATTTTCTACTGGTTATTGTAAATGAACTGACTAAAATTGCCTACATTAAAATGCTAATATAAAACCATTATTTTTTTTATCTTGAGAATTTTGTTTATTTGTAACCATGACTTTGATTAATTTTATACGAGTACACCATTATACTACATAATTACTCCCTTTTTTTTTTTTTCAGAAATCCAAGTATCAATACTGGGTTTCCTCCTACATCTCATCTTTTGATCTTCCATATCTTCAACCTGGTTTTAAAGTTGTTCTTGAATTTCTCCAAAAGAGTTTTCTTGAAATAATGGCAGAAGAAATGTGTACCATGGGTTTCTCATATCTGCTTCTGCATTTACTTGTTGTGGGGGCATATGTCATATATAACATACATCTGGAAATATCCAATGCATATTTTTGAGTCTATTCAACTAAAAATGCAAATGAATATGTTATGTTATGAAATATTTTGAGGCTTAGGGATTCCTTGAAAGGGTCTTCAATTCCCACAGGTGTCAACAGATCATACCTTGAGAAGTCCTGGTCTCAAGCTGTGTTCTTTAAACTTGTTAGTAAGAAAGCCATACTAGCATATATTTTGCGCTCATATCTGAAATTTCAATGTGACAATCTATCTACAAATATGCATTAATTATTAATCAATAATCATTAAATAAAAACATAGATAATTATTTATAAGGATGAATTTATATTATGTTAGTTTATGCTTTAATATGGTAGAAAATCTTAGTTTAATATTTTATAGTAACATAAATTTGAAGTTTTGGCTCCAAACTCAGTTTATTTTAATTATTGAAAAAATAGATTATTTTCTACATTCAACAAATCATTTTTTTAACAAATTTTAATCCTACTACCCAGTGCAGTTTGTTTTGGAAATTTGGCTGATAAATTTATACCTTCTTTAATTTCAACGGTTGGTTTTTACAAATTAATGAGAGGTTTTCTTTACACAAATGGGATCAAAAATCACTAAAACTTCAGCTAGAAAAAAATTAAAACAGATTAGAATATTCTATGTTCCTACTTTAATATTACACAGCTATCAGAGTTTTATAGCTAGTATACCTAAATAAAATTAAATATGTCACAACGGAAATGATCTCAAGTAATATTTTACAAAATGTTCTCTCCCAACACAGCAGCATGCCTAGCATAATTTAGAAGCTGAGTAATGACTGAATGAATGAGTGCATGAAATAGATTTTATAATCAAAATGCTCTATGACAAAGAGATTTACTAAAAAGACAGCCAAATTCTTAGGGCTGGCACAGCACTCCCTATGTTCAATTTAAGGCTAGATACAAATTCTACATGAATGACATCAAGTAACAGACATCAAGCGGACACCTAGAAAACTCACAGAAGCACTATTAAAATGTGAATGTGTTCCTTTGTGTTTTAGGGAAAAGAGGGCAGACAGCCCTATACAGTTGCCAGACTTCAAATGTGTTTTGAGCCATTGTGTTTGTGAATTAAAGGGAAGCTAAATTTACTGACAAGGAAGCAAAAAACTATGTCACATGGAAGCTCAGCTTTAAATAGTATGATAAGTATGTAGATGGACAACAAGTAGGAATAAAAGGATGGAAGAAAGCAGTATCAATCCCTTGAGATAGTAACTACACACAATTTTTTATCTTATTATCCATATGCAATAATGGTGAAAACAAATAAACATAAAAGCATAGCATATTTGCAAAGAGATTCAATTTATCGAAAGAAGTAATCAGAGATCAAAAAGAAACTTTTGTTGTATTTAAGAAAAAAATTCTTTCTGATCTTGAGCAGTGAAACAAGGGAAAGATGACATCTGCAGTTCTTTCAGGATAGTCTAGATTTAGATTTTTGCTATTTTGAAGAGACAGGATGAAATGAGGAAGACCAATGATAGAATCTATGTTTCACAGGAGGACAAATCTGGTGGGTTCAGTGACTCTAGAATTTTTCAGTAGAACCCATACGACCAATATCTTCTGCAGCAAGATGGTGGCAGCAGCCATATCCGTAGCTACCATATCTGTGAGAGCCACAGCCAAGCCCACCATAGCCACAGCCTCCATAGTAGTTGCCACAGTAGACCACGGTGGCAGGCGTAGTCAGTTAAGGTGTAGAAGAGGAAGATAGTTTCCTGAGTTTGACTGTCACCATCTTCCACAACGTCTTTTATACTTCCTCCATAGAAAGGTGTGGCAAATCATAGGTAATGCCACCCTCAATACAAATTATTTTGTATTAACCACAAA
Source organism: Catagonus wagneri (assembly GCA_004024745.2). NCBI lineage: Eukaryota > Metazoa > Chordata > Mammalia > Artiodactyla > Tayassuidae > Catagonus > Catagonus wagneri. The sequence goes on along the minus strand of PVHT021183697.1, from coordinate 2,363,834 downwards.
CAACACCAACAGTAAAGCGCTCATAAATCTATTTCATTAGGCGTAGTGAAGCCTTCACAGCCCAGATTACTCTGCTGTCGTGTCAAGATTTGCACAATCAAATCATGTGTTGTGAATGACAAATATTTGACTTGGTTTTAAAGCCCTTTCTCATTGAGGGCACACATTTAAATTCCACCTTGAGAGTCTATGAAATCCCAGAAACTATGCAAACTACAATTGATTAAAATTATTTGAGAATATTAATACCCTCAAATTCATCAGCCAGCTGCAGTTGTAGTCAGTCTCTTAAATAGGGGGAAATAGAAGTGCTAAGGGGAATATTTACTTAAAGTATGAGATGTGCAATATTATAAAATATTTCATCATATGAAAGTATATTTTATTTTAAAAAATAATTCAGGTAATATTTTTATAGGATACAGCTTTACGAGTATAGCTATATATATAACTTCCCATATTTTATCAAGTTGTATCTTGACTAATCATTTCCACTAGATGCCAAAACATTTATTCTTGTCCCTTCCATGTAAACTCAACAAAATTCAATAGCATTCTAGTAGTTAGGATTAAAATCTATTTTATTTTTAATTTTTACAATTAAAGTGTAGTTGATTTACAGTGATGTACAATCTCTGCTGTACATCATAGTGAGCCAGTCATATACATATACACACACACACACATATATATATATATATACACACACACATTATTTTTCTCATAATACATCTTCCATAATATTCTACCACAAAAGATTGTATATACTTGCCTGTGCTGTACAGTAGGACCTCTTACTTATCCATTCTAAATGTAACAGTTTGAATCTACAAATTCAATTTTATTAAAAGTTTTGCCACTCCTTCCTCCCCTCCTGAAATGGACTTCGATGTTCAGTGTTAATGATATTAATTGAGAGACAGTGCCTTGATGTGTCTTGTGGTGAAATCCGTGGCTGGTATTGTGACTATTGCTTTTCCATTGCCATAACCAAAACAAAGAAACAAACAAACAAAACTCTTCTTGTCAGTCATTGTGCTAGGGAACTCAATGAGTCTGCACTCGGATCCACGTGGGCGGACATCAGTTATTGCATTCTCTACTTGCTTGTATCATGTTTGTTAGTAACTCATGGGACTTGCTCATTTTCAGGAAAATAAGAGTGTGGACTTTTTCTAATTTTAGAGGCATAATTTTTTATGTTTAATTTTATTTATTTATTTTTAATTGAAGTATAGTTGATTTACAATATTGTGTTAGTTTCAGGTGTACAGCAAAGTGATTCAGACACATATATATATATATATATATATATGCAAATATAAAGAAAATAAGAATATATATACAGTATTTTCAGATCCTTTTCCTTAGAGGCTATTACATAATATTGATAAGTACCCTGTATTATACAGTGGGCCCTTGTAGGTTATCTGTTTTATATATAGTAGTGTGTTTATATTAATCCTAGTGATATAATTTATCCCCCTTTCCTCATTGGTAATAGTAAATTTGTTTTCTATGTTTGTTTGTATGAGGTTTTATTTCTGTTCTGTAAATAATTTCACTTGTATCTTTTTTTAAATTCCACATATAAATGATATCATATGATATTTCTCTTTTTCTGACTTACTTCTCTTACTATGATAAACTGTAGGTCCATCCATGTTGCTGCAAATGGCATGATTTCATACTTTTTATGACACACACACACACACACATATATATGTATGTGTGTATATATATACACACACACATTCAACTCTCAGTGGACATTAAAGCATTTAGGTTGTTTATCCATTCAACTGTCTTTGGACATTTTTATCCATTCAACTCTCAATGGACATTAAGGCATTTAGGTTGTTTACATCTTGGCTGTTTTAAATAGTCTTAATGCAGGATTTCTTTTCTCTTCATTTCCAAAGACACGAGGCTCCTAAATGAGGACTTAACCACATGTGAGTTTATTGTTCAACTCATCAACATATCCAGGAAAACAGTGATCTTATGAAACAAATAACAGCAAACATCATTCTAGTACCTACTATGTGCCAGATACTATTCTAAGTGCTCTCACAAGGTCTCAATTCAAGATGTTGGCTTAGTTGGGGAAGGATCAACTTCCAAGCTCAGCATGTTGTTTGCAGATCTTAGTTCCTTTTAGCTATAGGAATGAAGGGCTCATTTTCTTGCGGGCTGTTGGCCAGAGGCCCTTGAAGGCTGTCTGCTGGAAGACACTCTTAGCTGTGCAAGGCTGCCCATAGTTCCTTGCAAAGTAAGTTCCAAAGCACTGATGCTTGTTTACTCACATCCAGAAAGGAGAGAGAGATTCTGGCAATCTAGGTAATACAATCTTGTGTAACATAATCACACACAATAATACACATTTGCAGAGTTCCCAATGTGGCTCAGTGGTAATGAACCTGACTAGTGTCCATGAGGAAACTAGTTGGATTCCTGGCCTCACTCAGTGAGTTAAGGATCTAGGGTTACCATGAGCTGTGGTGTAGGTTACAGAGGTGGCTTGAATCCAGCGTCACTGTGGCTGTGGTGTAGGCCAGCAGCTACAGCTCTAATTCGACCCCTACCCTTGGTGAGTGGGTGCGGCCCTGAAAAAAAAAGACAAAAAATAATTTAAAAAATATATGCATTTACCATATTTTATTGCTAGAAAGCAAGTCACAGGAGATTATCACACAGGCCATTTACATCAAAGTCTCAACCTACCACAGACTCAAAGCTATACATTTTTTCATAAAGGAATTAGGAAGTTGTTCATAATTTTCAGTGTTTAATGATTTTTACAACTTTTAGAATTTTTTTGACAAATCCTTGAAGATTTTGTAGAATTCTGAAAAATCATCTGGAACTTAGCTTAATGTGTGGTATTTTGATAATATTTTTCTCTTTTACTTCCAAGGAAGTTGATCTGTTTCCGATCTCTAAAACTAATGGTGTCTATTGTGGTAACCTGTATTTCCCTAGGCAATTAGCGATTTCATCTAGGTTTTCAAATTTATATGCATAAGGTTCTAAAAAGTAGTTTCATGTGATGTTTCAAATTTTTTGTTTTAATGTTCATTTTTATTTATTTTGTATATAGATTACATTTTTTCTTCATTATTAATAATTAGTTTATAAGTTCTGTTAATTCTTTCAAATAACAGCATTTTGGCTGATTATTTAAGCCACATTTTTCTTATTCACATTAATTTCTGCTTTTTGATTTATTATTACTATCTTTTACTTTCTTTGGTTTTCTTAGTTCTCTTTAAAAAGTATTTTGAGCAAAGTATTAATTTTTCTTTTATTTTTAGTGATAAATGTGTTTGTGATATGAATCTTTCTCTAAATATTGCTTTAAATATTTCTCAAATACTCTATTATAAGCCGTTTTCATTATCAATTATTTAAAAATCTGTGATTTCATTTGAAGGTCCTCTTTTACCCAAGAATTTTTTTTTTTTTAAGTAGAAGAATTTTTACTTTCTAGGTTGTGAAGGGCTCATTTTTTCCTACTGATTTATTTTATTTTTAAAGAGATTTCCCATTATTTGTTTTTCCTAGTATTTATGAGTTCTGCTGCATGACATTAGGGAGCATTTTTTATTTCTGAATTAAAAAAAAAGGCAGAGTACTGTTTTCTGTACGACATAATATATGATTAGTTATGATGGATATATTATGGGTGCTTGAAAAGAAGATTCATTTTCTATTATTAGGATGTAGAAACCATAAAATCTACCTTATTGATTATATTATTTAGGTCTTTGCTTACTTATTTTTTCTACTTGATATATATTGTTCTGAGACTAGTATATAAGGTCATCCATTATTAATGTATTTCTATCACTTCTCCTTTATATGGAGATATAGATAGACATATAAATATGTAATGATTCTTCATAAACACGTAAACATGGTTTCTGTGTTTTTTTGTGTAAATAAAATACTCAGAAGTCCAATATACTTCTTGTTTACTCATGCTTTTGGAGAAAAATATTTGTAGCCAAATTTCTAGGCTCTGCTATTTTTTTAAGGTAACTATAAATATGTTGTATAAATATTTAATGGAATTTACCGCTGGAGGCATCTGAGCCTAGGGCTTATTTTGTGGAGCTTATTTTATTTTATTTTTAATCATGAGTTCATTCTCCCTACTAGAAAAAGTGCTATTAATTTACTCAGTGGTAATTAGCGTGTTTAAAGGAAATTTTCTATTTCATCTGTGTTGTAGAAACTATTGACTAGCATCCTTCATGTTATTCACTTATTATCTTTGGAGCCTCTGGGATCCTAAAAGATATTGATTCTTTCATTTTTCATCCTGGTAATATGTATATATTCTTGATCAAACTCTCTAGAATTTTTCAGTTTGATTGATCTGTTCGAACTGTCAACACCAGGAATTACTGATTTTCTTTACAGTTTGTCCATTTTCCACTAAAATAATTGCACTTTTCATTTTTCCTTTATTATACTTACTTTATATTTAGTTTTATCTTCCTATTTTGCTTTTGAAAATAGGCTTAAAGCAGTGATTTTTAATATCTTCTTTTTACATAAATATTTAAAGCTGTAAATTTTAGTCTAATCAGTTCTTCAATGATAAGCCATGCATCTGGTTACTTAAAGGAAATTACTTCTAAATCAAGGGAAACTCCGTCCTCAAGTATTTGACATTTCCTGTCCCCTGCAAATGCATCTTGACATCGAGGAAGGTAGGTGGGGAATCTCACTATGCCAGCTACTCCACCAAAAGAAACAAAGCAGATTGGCTGGTGAAATTATTTCTGTGTGTTCAGACAGCAATGTCAGGGATCAGTGAGGCAGTCAGTGGCACAAGATGAACCAACCAGACCAAAATAACATTGAAACTATGTTGAGAATTGTGACTCATGGCTCACAAGAACCATAATCTAAACCTAAGCAGAATGTTTTCTTTTTAATATTTACATAGAGGAATGATGCTTTTAATAAAAACAAATTTCTCTCATACCATCATAGCAAGAAAAACAAATATTAAAACTTGAATGAGGAAAAATAATCAACTGACCTTAACACTAAGATAATCAAATGTTCAAATTATTTGATTTATTTTATTTAATTTTATTTTATCTAATTTTATTTTATATGTTACTTATACCTATACTGAAGCCCAGATTTTTGTATGCCTTTCAACCCATATTCGGATATATGCCTAGGAATAGGGTTGCTGGATCATATGGTAACTCTATTTGTAGATTTTAAGGGACCTTCATACTGTTCTCCATTGTGACTGAATCAATTTACATTCCCACCGACAGTGTAGGAAGATTCCTTTTCTTCTACACCCTCTCCAGCACTTATTATGTGTAGTCGTTTTTAATGATGGCCATTCTGACTAATGTGAGATAATACTTCGTTGTAGTTTTGGTTTTCATTTCTCTAATAATTAGGAATGCTGAGCACCTTTGACATATTTTAAAATAGCTATCATAAAAATGTTTTAGAAATCAAAGTCTCTTGAAACAAATATGTTGAAAACAAAAAGATATTATATGTATGTATACCATTAGAAAACTGAAGTCAACATGAAAATATCAGATTAAATCAATAAAACAATTTTAATGGGGGGCAGCTTTTAGTGAAAAATGTGGCAATCTATCAAAGAAGATAAAAATTTTTAAACTCAAATATACCTAACACAAGACCATCAAAAGACAAAACAAAAATTAACAGAATTGAAAGTAAAAATAGAATGCATAATAATAGTTGGAGATTCCAACAACTCACATTGAATAGTGGATAGAACATCTATATAGAAGACCATAATATAAAAAGTTGAAGAACACAATAAACCAACATAGATCTAATGCTTTTAGAGAATACTCACCTACAATAGAACACAATTTCTTTCAGGTACATGTATAGAATATTTTCCAAGATATGCCTTATTCTAGGGCAAAGAGCCAATACATTTTTAAAAATTGAAATCCTAGATAGTCCCATGTGTAGCCTGTCTTCAACTGATTATGGAGGACATAGATACATAATTATCCCTTCTAGAAGCTACCAGAGAGCATGCATTTGGAGCAGGTTAAGATATTGGCCAGCCTCACAATTTTATTGCTATTCAGTAATTGTGTATGGGCTCAATTTCAATTTAGGTACCCTAAATTCTAACATTAGGTACTAAAGAAACATTAGAACTCATTGATTTATATTTATATATATATTTATATTTATTGTTGATATTTTTACTAATACTTAAAATAGTAAATAAAATGAATTAAGTGATTACTCTAACAACTTTAATGAAAATTAACTAGATACAAAGATTTGGGATATACTTTTCAGCCTGTATTCTGGTTCATATTTGTATTTGCATGAAGTCAGTCTCCCAAAGCCACTGCCTTATGAGGAAACCTAAAGGTCTCTTCTTGAAAGGTAAGCAGAGATTGACCTCTTAAATATTTCACTGAAATAGACATCAAAATCCGTATCTTCCTGTGTTAATGTGAGGATGACAGAAAGCTCCTTGTGCAGTTACAATGCATAAGATGAATTCAATAAGAAAAAAAGCTGAAGAAAAATTACATCTCAGGATTATATTCATATATCAAGTGTAAATAAAGAATGAGATACTAAAGAGACAGCATGAAGTGGTGAGAGGAGAGGTATGACTTTGCCAATGTCTTTAGTCAAATTTTGGATGTTCCAAAGATAAGCCTTTCAGGAGATCAAGGTAAATAAGAGTAGCCCCTGGATATGCTCACTAAAACTCATAAAGGAAAAGCATTGTTTGAAAATAAGTATGCGGGAGTTCCCTTCGTGGTTCAGTGGTTAACGAATTCGACTAAGAACCATGAGGTTGCGGGTTCGATCCCTGGCCTTGCTCAATGGGTTAAGGATCCGGCGTTGCCGTGAGCTGTGGTGAAGGTTGCAGACGCGGCTTGGATCCCACGTTGCTGTGGCTGTGGCGAAGGACGGCAGCTACAGCTCCTGTTAGACCCCTAGCTTGGGAACCTCCATATGCCACAGGTGTGGCTCGAGATAGAGGCAAAAAGACAAAAAAAAAATGAAAATAAGCATGCATCCACAAATAAAAATTGTCAGCTATAGGTAGGGAAAGGGCCAAATGCCTCACACACAACACACATCCACATACACGCAATAAGAAGAAATCTACATTAATAAATATGCATGAAGATATTATACATGTGAAAAACAGAGTAACTTTAATGAAAAATCAAGTTAAACATTTTCCCAAATGAAAATGATTAAGACTGTTTGCATTGAATCATATAATATCAACATAGATCAAATGAATATTTTTCTAAATTGTCAGAAACTTGGCAATTCCACCAAAATAATCTGATGTTGCATGGTAGCTTAGATTTGGTTGTCGTTGTTTGACATACAGGTACATACTTATTATGATTAGTGCAGGAGTTACACATGGTGCCTCATAAGAGGAAGTCTTGAACAAATAAGCAATCTAGAACTCCTCAGAAGAAGCCAGAAGACCAGTATCTTCCATAGCAGCATGGACGATAACAGGTATATCCATAACCCCCATAGCCACATCCATAGCCACATCCCAGGCCACCATAGCCGTAGCCCAGACCACCACAGTAGTTATTGTTGAAGCTCATGGTGCGAGGAGAGGAAGGCTCAGCTGAAGAGCAGAGTTGGTGTAGAGTTTTATGTTGATAATCTTCCAAGGGCCTTATACACCGACTGAGTGGTATGTAGGACAAACCACAGGCATTCTTGGACTCATATTTCAAACTAAATTGGCACTAAAACTATCTTGAGAATTCCTCATATCCAGTATACCCAAGGCAAGACAATCTGGTGTGAATCACGATGCCTATCAGTAAATTATATGCCTTTAAAGAGAGATTCTTTTAATTTGGCGACTTGTTTATTCTAGATTCCAAATTTAAATCCTGTTCCTAGCTCCATGAGATCATATAGCCCATGTAGATTCTACTTGTTGAAAATCTTAGTTTCATTTAAGAATATCCTCTTTCTATCTGCATATATGCACCATGGAAACAGCCGAGTTTCTTTAAAGCGGAGAAAAGAATGGAAATGTTGTGGGACGGTACGCAGGATGGCAGGGTTCACTTGTAAAACATCGAATAAATGAGTGCTTTATCATTTTTTTGAGGAATGATATTATATATTACACTTTGATTTATAATTTATACAAATAGGTAGCTATAATTTTATGTATGATACAAACTTAGGACAAGACCATGAAACTAAACCTCACTTACCCTGGAGGTATAGAAATGGAAGGATTTATTCTATTAGGAATCTGAGTTTAAAAATATTCCCCAAAACTCTCAAAGATTCGTTGTTATGATGTGCCCCTTGATATGTCATACTGAAAAAGCACATCTCTTCTGGTGTTCTCATGAAAAGTATAACCTTGGTACAGGTATGAGAAAACCTCCGAAAAACCCAAATTGGGAATATTCTACTAAATATCTGATTATTTAAAATCGTCAAGGCCAGAAAATTCAAGAAAAGTCAGAGACACTGTTATTACTCGGAAGAGACTAAAAGAATATGTGGTCAAATGGAATATGAATTGGATCCTGGAACAGTAACTCCAACAAAAAAAATAGGACAATGGAAAAAACAGGGAGATAAGAATCTGCAGTTAGGATTATTTTTTGCACAAAGTTAATTTTTCTGGATTGATACATGCCCTACAATTATGTTTACATCAGAGGACACTGAGTAAGGTTTATATGAGAATTTAATGCATAATTTGGCACTTTATATAAATATAAAATTATATCAAAATATGAAATTCAAAAGGAATATGAAAGTACTCTTTCTGTTTCGTTGATATCATCATTTGTGACTGCTTTCATACACCAAATTTTGTTCAGAACCAATTGCATACCGGAGACTTTATGAGCGCTGAGGATGGAACAGTGAACATAGCAGACAAGGTCAGTATTTTTGTGGAGCATATTATCTAGGCTAAACCAGATCAGGAATTTCAAGACAGAAAGATTAAAAAATGAATGATGGCATTCCTGTGGGGTCCAACGGGATCAGCAGTGTCTATGGAGCTCTGGGATGAAGATTGTTTGATCCCTGGCCTGGCACAATGAGTTAAGGATCTGGCATTGCTGAAGCTGCAGTGTAGGTTGCAACTGCATCTTGGATCTAATCCGTAGCCCCAGGAACTCCAGATGCCATGGGGTGGCTAAAAAATAAAAAAATACATATATGAATTTGATAATTCCTCATAGTGATGAGTTATATGAATACCACATCAATGTGAGTTAGGGGGGATTTAAAGACTTATTGGTAAGGAATTATTTCAAACTGAGTAGTAAGAGATACTACTCCATAAGAGAAGAAGAGAGAATGTAAAGTCATTCTTGCTGTTACTTTAAGAGATCGAGGGCAGAAAGTTTAAAGTGGAAAAAAAAAAAAAAACCCTAGGTCTATTTGAAGATTGAAAGGCCACCAAGATCTATGAATTGTAATGGAGAGGAAAGATGAGCTAATGGATGTGGTCATGGCTGTGACATGTTAGACTATGGTGACTATATTTTCTAAAATTTGGGTCACCAGGTATAGCAACCAAAAATGCAAGACAACAGTTAAAACTGGTTATCAGAAAAACAAAATATTTTAACATTAGCATTCCTCTTGCAATTTTGAGGAAATTCAACATTCTGAATTTCATATTGAAATTTCATATTGAAATTGAAATTTAATTGAGCCTCTGGTGTTTACTCTAGCAATCCCAAGGTAGGAAGATATTCATGGATTTTGGTAAAGAGGGGTCATGATTGATTTGTGCCAGGCATGCTTTGAGATGTAGGAAAAAAAAAAAATAAAGCCAGCTGGGTAGGCCAGAGTATCATGAATTTAATTTGTCTTGTTAAATTTCTAATGACCATTAATCTATGGTGATATCAATCATGCTAATTTGAAGATATATACAATAACATTGGAAATATATAAGAAAAAATTCATGAAGTAATAAGAGTAAAATGAAATTGAGATTGTTTGAACAAAAGAATGCATCCAAAGGGGTCCAACTAAACAGTCTAGGTAGAAACTAAGGACTATAAATGGGGTATATTCATAGCTGGAGGAGGATGCTCAGAGGAAGCAGCTGCTGAGGTTGGAAATGAACCAAATTGTGTGTGTAGGATGAAGCCAAAAGTTGGAGTCTTTTAGGACTGAAAAGAGAGGTTGATAAATCTCAATGTACTCAGAGGCTCAGTAAAATGAACACTTGGCCTCCGGATTTGGCAAGGCTGAGTTCTTGATCATCTCTGTAAGAACCTCTCAGTAGAGTAGAGGCTGAAAAGCAAAATATTTTGAAGAGGTAAAGAGATATTAAAATGCCTCCATGGAAATAAACTTGTGACATTTCGCTATGAAGAAGAGTAAGGCAATGGGGATTACTTTGAAGGGTATAGAGAATGAAATCAGGCTTGATTTATTTTTGATTTTAGAATATAATTGAGAAGTGAGTATATTCAGAACAACACAGCAGAAAACACGGGGGAAAAAATGAAAAACTCACTGCTATGATCAGAAAACGCAACTTAATTCTACAGGGGAAAAAATTAATTCATGAAAGCAGATATAAGGAGAAAAAGTATCTAGTGAGTATTACAATTTGGAACACTCTGTTACACGAAAAGTGTATTCTACATTTTTAAATCAAATACATAAAAATATACATTAATTGCAGTGTTTTAAAAAAATTAACTGATATAATCATGGCTTATCAAATTTAGTCCATGTTTTAAAACTTAAATAACCTTGAAGAAGAATAATCATTGTTATTCCAACTAGTTTTTACTGAAAATCTAAGTTAGTGTCTGATTGCCTCTGCACTGTGAATGAAATTACTGCTATTTTTTGTTTTTTGTTTTGTTTTTTGTCTTTTTGCCTTATCTAGGGCCGCACCAGCGGCATATGGAGGTTCCCAGGCTAGGGGTCTAACAGGAGCTGTAGCCTCCGGCCTTCGCCACAGCCACAGCAACGCGGGATCCGAGCCGCGTCTGCAACCTACACCACAGCTCACGGCAATGCCAGATCCTTAACCCACTGAGCAAGGCCAGGGATCGAACCCACAACCTCATGGTTCCTAGTTGGATTTGTTAACCACTGAGCCACGACGGGAACTCCCACTGCTATTTTCTGTATGAGAAATTTGAAGAATTACTCTGCTCATAATATATCATTCCAGTATACAGTGAATTAAATGTCACAGTAACATATTTACTTTACATAAATGCACCTACCAAGAAATGCACATGGAAAGTACATTCAGAAACACATGACAAAGCCGATGAATTTGCTAAAGATATGATTTTTAGAGTGAAAATATTTTTCTGTTTCATTATGCTATTTTCTCTTGAATAATTTGAAATAGTTATAATTTTAGATGAATCAGATAATTAATAAATCTGTTCATATTCTGATGATCTCCAGAGAGAGTTGATCAAGATTCAAAGAGTGTCTAAATTCTTAAACCATCTTCACTGCAATGTAAACCAGACCCACATACCACTACCTAAACCCAGGCTAAAGTTACCTGAAGCTACTCATAAAAATAATATTTTTAATAAGATTATCATTGTATATCAGAAATCCTTTTGATGTATGAATAATGTCTCTTCCCCATATACATTTTCTTAAAGACACAGAAACACACTTTTAACTATTTTTTTTGGTTACCCAAAAGGATAAGTTATCACACTTATTTCAGTGAAGAGTGTTGTAATTCAGGGGTTATTAGGATGCCAGATTACAAAGCTTATTGATTTGATGTATTGAGAAAAGGACATTCATCTAATATACTGTTTACACAGATACATGACTCTACAGCTATTGGAAAACTAGTTAGAGTAGTAACTACTCATCTTATGTACAATTCAGGGGAAAATATAGAAGTAGAATTCCAGAGAATTGCTTCTATTTTCATATCCTTCAAACAGAAATAAAAGTTATACTCGTTGTAAGTAGGAACGGAGAAGACATTTCATTCAGAATTTGTTTCTTTGAAATTTTAGTGAGCAAAATTATCAATATTGTGGATATGAAAAAATCATTATTGTTTTGTTCAGAAAGGACACTAAATCCCTGAAGAAAGCAGTACTTTGGAGCAAGAGAGAAAAAAAATTTATGACTCAAAAGAAATAATTGTATTGAGGCTGAGTCAAATGATTGTCATCATTCTAGATATAAAGGAGAGTTCTAGGAGGTTAAAATGAAGATGTAATGTGGGGCAGGACTGTGCAGGTGTAAATGTGTGTTTCCTCTCCTTCAAAACCTCAGCTGGATAAGAGAAATCCAAACAGAAGTCAAAACAGCAAGCCTCCTAATTTTTTCTGAGGCTTAATCTTATGGTTGGGGGGAAAAAGAAACTGATTAGATTAGTCATAGAGTTAGCAAATGGCATGAAATTGTGGGGGGTCACTTTTATTCCTGTTTGCACTTATGCCTGTAAAGGGGGGGTAATATTAAATGAAACTAAGATTTTCAACAGGCAGTATATACATGGATTATATAATCACATGGTGATAGTGCATATCTAGAATAAACAAGCTATCAAATTAGGAAGATGATCTTGCATTAAAGGAGCATAATTTCATGGCAGGCCTTGTGATCCACAGCAGAGTTGTTTTGTATTGGATTTATTAGTTATGAGGCATTCTTGAGATGGTCTTAATGCCAGTTTAGTTTGAAATATGTGTCCAACAAAGTTTGTGGTTTGCCCTACATATCACTCAATTTTTGTGTATTTTCTGTGGAAGCTTGATAATAAGGATTATCTGTATATAGATCAATATACATCCAAAAAAATCTACCTTATTAATTAAATCTCCTGTCACATTTCAGTTCTGTCCATTTTTGATTTGTGAATTTTGGAGCTCTTGGGTTAGGCATGTATGAATTTTAAGTTGTTGTATCTTCTTGATAGATTGCCCCGTTTATCATTGCAATATGTCCCTCTTTATTTCTAGGGTTTTATACTTTATTCTTTTAAAGTCTCTTTATTCTTTTATTGCTACATCTACTATGGCTTTCTAACAGTTTCTCTTTACAGCAAACATATTTTTTTCAAAATAATTTGATTATTGAAATATTTTGTGATGATACTTTAAAATATATGTCAGATAATTTTAAAATTTGATGAATTTAGTAGTAGAATTAGTTGATTATCTTTTCCTACTCAAATTACAATTCTCTTTTTTATTTGTATGATAGTATGAGAGAAATTTTATGTACTAAAGGCATCTGATCTGATTTATGTCTTACATGCATTAAAATGAAAAAAAAAAAGAGAGTGGTGGAATGTTTGAGAGCATGAAGAATCACAAACTCAGTTTCATTTTGTTAAGTTTTTAATGATCGTTAACCATGTAAGGAGTTGTCAAGTGAAATCGTTTGGTTCTATATCCAAACTGGAAATGTGAATTTAGATTAATTGTCTATAGTAATGTTTCCAAAGTAATCTATCCAAAGAGAGTTTAAAGAGAAACTATAAGAGGGGCAATAGCTAACTGGGTACCCTCACATTTGAGAAGTACTTCTGAAGAGAAAGAAGAGAAAGGATATGGAAAAGGATCAGCTGGAGATGTTGGTGTTAACCCAAATGCGAGTGGTTGGATATACTCAGTAATGCCTGTAGTGTGTTTCAGTAACGCAAGGGGAAGTTGGTGAATCTGAATGCTACTCAGAGCCTTAGTAAAATCAAGTGGACCAAGACCAAAAAGTGTAAGATAAGGGATAAAAAGAGAATAGAAAACAACCATGGAAATACATGTGACATTTTGCAGTGAAGTAGAAGAAAATGGAGCGGACTGAGGAAACAAAGTATGTTGTTTTGTTTTGCTTTCAATTAAGTAATGTACTGAAGAACAGAATATAAGAGCAGAAAATAATAGCAGGAAAAAAAAGAAGCAAAATCCCATGTGGTGCAATGCTCTCAATTCTGATTGGAGAGAGGAACTCAGCTCTCTACAAGAAACAATTTGAGTATATGGATTAAATTCTATTGGGAAGCATCCTAGGTTTTTATTAGGGGCATTGTCCGGCTAAAAATAATAGTGTATTTTACAGCAACTTTAATCAATACCCTCATGCTCAAAAAACAAGTTATGTGCATTTTTTTGAGTGAGACAGTTTAGTCATACCAACCTCAAGTGATGCTCTAAGAACTTAGCCTGGAGGAAGACTGATCATCACATTATTTAAATGTTTCTCCTGGAAACATATTCTGTGTTATCAGTTGATTGACTCTGCATTGTGATAGTTGTGGCTACTATTATTTCCATTACAGAAAATTTGAAATAAGATATGGTGAAGGTGTTTTATAATTCTGATATTTCAACACATCATAAGGGGATAAAAGTGAAAATACCGTATCTATTTTACAGAAATGAATGTACCAAAAGATACTCAATACCCCATATTTCCTGAATATATGGATATGTTTGGCCAGATCCTTAGTACAAAAATGTTTTGTTTTACTAAGAAGCATTTTTTAAAATTTTTCCATTATAGCTGGTTTACAGTTTTCTGTCAATTTTTCAACAGCATGGTGACCTGGTTATGCATACATATATAGATTCGTCACCAGTGATACAGCATGGTGACCTGGTTATGCATACATATATAGATTCGTCACCAGTGATAACAATAGTTCCTAGTGCTATACAGCAGGATCTCCTCGCTTTTCCATCCCAAAGGCAATAGTCTACAACTATTAACCCCAGACTCCCATACCATCCCACTCCCTCCTCCACCCTCTTGGCAACCACAAGTCTGAAGAAGCATTTTTTGACTCATTAGATGTTCTCAGGGTAGGTGGATTATATACTTTTAAAAAAACCTGTGGCTTCGTTCTTAAAATTTCTAGAGGAGACTTGGCTAAAATACATATGACGTCCAGTATCTTGTACTGTCTGTCCCTTTCTGAGGTTATGAGAAGATATGGAAAAGTAACACCTTGACTCAGAAATATCAATAGAATAACAGAAATCTAATGAAAATTGCACATGGATGTGTGGATAATGCCACTTTTCCATATGCATTCTCTTAAAGATACAAAGCACATTTTCAACTGTGACATGAAATTATTGGCATTTTTCTGGTGCCTCCCAAAAAGAGGGATTATCACACTAATTTGTTAAAAGACAGTTATAACACAAGGGCTATATAAGAGAACCCTATGTGACTGGTTACAAAAGAATAATGATTAGATATCTAGATAAAGGAACATACATTTTCTAATACAGTGATGTGAATAAATATATTAAACATATTGGACAGTTACTTAGAACATAATTTAAGTATTAACACAGAATCTAACTATTTTGTTACTGTATGTACTCAATTTAAGTAAGAAAAAGTGGAGAAATTGGATTCCAAGGAATAACTTCTCTGTGGTTCTTCAGTAGAAATTTAACATCAGTAAAAATTAGACTCATTGACATAATAAAAAAGTATAATGCATTTTGCTCTGACTTGGCTTTTTGTAAATTTTAATTGGTTGCATTATTATCAACATCCTGGGGATGAAAGATACATTATGGTTTCAACATAGAAAAGGAACTGAATCTCTGAAGGAAAATTAATTTGGATCAAAAGAAGAAAGACACAAGAGTCAAAAAGAGTGTTATTCTAATGAAATGTTTAAAAACTCAGTGACACCAACTGGGGTCAAGAGCAAATACATTTAAGTATAATCAAAGTAATCTTTCTTAACATAAAGGATGGCTATAGGAAGTTAAAATGAATGTGTGTTTTGAGGCAGGTCTATGTAGATGTGAATGTGTCTTCTCTTTTAAGCCCTCAGTTGGATAAGAGATCAAACTGAGAAGCCAATACAAGACACCTGAATTCCTCTGAAGCTTCATCTTATAATTGTGAACAACAAACTAATTAGATCAGTCATAAAGTTAGCCAACAGTTTGAAAGTTACACCCACACTGAGGGCACATAAAAGATCCTCTGCAGGGAGATATGTCCATATTGAACTGACACTTTTACTCTCCTCCACCCAAAATCAACCTCAAGAAGCAATACCATGTGTGGTTACTATGGAAACTACTATGGAGATCTCGGCTATGGATGCTGTAGCTATGAAGGCCTGGGCTCTGGCTATGGGGCCTGCTATGGCTGTGGCTTCCGCAGGTTGGACTGTGGCTGTGGCTATGGCTCCTGCTCCCTCTGTGGCTGTGGCCATGGATGTGTCTCTGAGTATGGCTCTCACTTTGGCTACTGCTATTGAGGTTGCCATGGAAGACTCTCATCCTCTACACCTGGACATCAGGATTCACCTATTCTGAACCACTCTGTTCTAAGCCTTGCTGAAGACTTGCCTTCTGGCACCTTCAGCATCTGATGTGCCAACACTCTGTTTCTGTATTTCACTCCTAAAAATTGAGAGAATTGAAATTCTTCCCAAAAACTTCCATATGACCTATAAGAACAATGCTGTCACACATACCGCCTTTAGATTTTGATGCAGGAGACATTTATCTATTTTTCTGATAAACCTGTTCAATCTTGAATAATAAACCTGATTTTCTTTTCATTTAAAACTCAGTATTCACGGTTTTAGTTTCTTTTTTGTCCTTCTTGAATTAAAGGAAACAATTATCGTATTTATGGACGGATATCTTCTTTTTACATTTCTGCTTCAGTTGCTCTACCAAATCCTTGACTTCTGACATAAGAAAGTAACACTCTTTGTAGATGTCAGTTTTGTACTCTGGTTAATAATGAAGATGTATGCTATGTTGGGTTATTGTTAAGATAAGCAAGACAATACTTGTTAAATTAGTTTAGAATTACCTGAAGACAATATATATTCCAAGTACTTTTATACTAAAATTTTCATCTGTGTGAATTTTGAAAAAAATATATGAACATTGATGCATCATGCCTGCTTTAATCTTTGGATCTGGCATACATAAGAAACAGGAGTTTCTTATGCATCCAGCTCAAGAAGTAGATAATGTCGTATCTACCCTGGCCTGTCAATTTCCTGACATTAACAACCCTGCTATGTTTTAGAATTTTGTTTTGTAAAAATAACGTGATTTCTGAAACTTATCACCTATTTAAGTTTAGAGCTATTTCAGAGACTACTATGCTCTCTTTTGTCCTGAGTTCTTTCTTTACAGAGTTATTTGCATGGTTTCTCAGTTTCAGCTGAAATCATTTGCCTTTCCATTAAATTTTGTGACTCAAATGTTTGGGAATTTTCATTTTTTTTTCTTGAAAAGAAATTTCTAAATCTTGGACATGAGTGAGTTTAAGTATTCTAAATATGTCTCTATGAGGACTTGTTTTTCCTATAAATTTTATTCTCGAAGCTCAAAAATTTTAAGTAGAAATTGGATAATTTATGCTTACACATCAATAAATCATGGATTTTACAACTATTTTGGTTTGCTTAGTAAGCTGTAATAGTTGGACACTAGCAAAATATTAGAATCACTAGCCAAGGCTGTTGCTGATTATGATTTTCCAAAATCTGTCCCAATATATGTGTTACTGTCACCTAAAATTGATTAATATTCTTCACAGCTCTAACATATTACATCTGATTTTATTTTACTTTTTTTTAGGGCCACACCCATGGCATATGGAGGTTCCAAGGCTAGGGGTCAAATTGGAGTCACCGCTGCTGGTCTACACAGCAATGCCAGATCTGAGTGGTGTCTGCCACCTACACAACAGCTCATGGCAACACTGGATCGGTAACCCACTCGGCAAGGTCAGGGATTGAACCCTCAACCTCATGGTTCCCAGTTGGATTCGCACCACGATGGGAACTCCCTTACATCTGATTTTAAATATCACCATTATCATCCCCAAACAAACAACCATTTGTATCCACATTGTTTTGTCCATTTTTATTTTTCTTTTTTTATTATTTTTCTTTGCTTTTCAGGTCCACACATGCAGCATATGGAGGTTCCCAGGCTAGTGGTCGAATCAGAGTTACAGCTGTCAGCCTATGCCATAGCCACAACAATGCTGGATCCTTAACCCACTGAGATAGGCCAGGGATGGAACCTATAAGCTCATGGTTAATAGTCAGGTTTGTTTCCACTGCCACAATGGAAACTCTGGTTTGTACACTTTTAAAAGTCTCCAAATTATGAATATCTCCATTTAAAATTGAAATACACAGGTCTTTTTTACACTTTAACCTATTCCTTGTCTCCTTTTCTGTGACTTCAACATCGCTGTATTTACTCTGTCCAACAGTATACACAGAATATTTCCTAAATTACCACACTAAAACAGAAAACATTTCCCTCTTAATATCTTGTGACATTTGGCAAATTATGTAACCTCTTGGGAATTGGTATTCTTATTTCAAAATTAAGTGGAATGATTAATCCAAACTTCTAGTGTTATTATGAGAATTAAGTGTGTTAAAATATGTAAAGCACCTAGAGAAATGTTGGTATTTAATAAGTATAACTTTTACCTATTATATGCATGATTTCTTTTCTCATTCTTTGAATATAAAATAATAATTTTCTATTCAATTTGATCTATGATGCCTATGTAATTCATGACAAAGCACTATATAAACTTTGTTTGTAATCCAAATAGTAATTATAAAGTAGCAGTTATTAACTGTTTACTGAGTGACCTTTGATAGTTCATGAAGCTTTAAAGCCTTTCCATAAGTTTACTTCTGTGGCTACACTGAGGCTTTCATATGAGTAAATGACAAAGTCAGAATATACACAGGCCTGCCTCTTAGATGGGTCATCTCAAAGTGTCAGCATGAGCTAAAAATTGATTGCTATTTCACTACCACCCTGTTAACAATGGCTCTGAGAGGGAATAATATGGGATTCCCAGTGGACAGAGCTTTATGCATCCATCTAAAAAAAGACATTATACAGTTTCCTGATGAATATAGTGGGGATATTCAAATGGAAGACTCTGAAAATGTTCAGTAGCTAAGATAATATACTAGAATCGACATTTTTGTGAACGTTGATCATTCATTTCAGCTGATCATCCATTTTATGTGAAGGAAGATGTAGTGTGACATATGAGTATACAAAGATATCTGGGCAGTTATTAATGGTTTGGTTTGCTGTTACAAATGGACTGACAGTAGTTCGAGGGTCAGGAAGGAGTACAATTAAGCAAAGAGATATGAGGAGGAATTGTGTAGATGAACACATACAGAGTTCCTTTCAGTGTGGACAAGAATTATGTAGATGTTTGTATTGGTCTCAATATCCACCCGAGTACATCTGCAGCAAAGAAAGTACTAAACAACCAGGTAGACGGTGACACAACTAATGAGTATCTAACAGCTTCTGGCATCTGCATTCCCAGGGAACGTATGATGGGCTCACACGTAGAGGAGCCACAGTGATAGAGATGGACCACCTTTTCCAAAGCCAATCTAGGGAACAGTGGAGGTGAATATACAATCTGGAAATATCAGAGAATTTCACTGATCCCTTGATGGCATGCCACACTTGGATACCACCCAGCTCTCAGTGGAAAGTTGACCATAACAGACTCCTTCCACATGGATTAAATCTTCTATTTGTATGGGTTTATAGATATTTTGGTTATGGGTTTGTTTTTCTACTCACAGTGACATGCACAGCACCAATATCTGTAATGCTCAGTGTCTTATTTATCATCATTGAATTCTGTACAACCTTGCCTTGGGCTGGGCACTCTCTAAGAAGCTGAAATAATAAGGATCTATGAGTCTTAGCACATACAAGATCAACAAGGTGAAATGACTTCTTAAAATGAAACTAATGAATGAGTTAAAAATACTTTGTGGGATTTGGTACTGTCTTTACAATGTATAATATTTTCTTAACGAATGTTACTCTTTCCCTGATATCTAAAATACATAGATCTGAAAAATGTGTGTAAGGAAATAGGGGCTCAGATTTCTCAGGGATGGTTTTAGGTTATGCCACCAGGCAGGCTACCTAGATCAGCAAAAGTTCTAATCAGCTGTAAGTGCATGGAGAATGGGTGATAAAAGACAGAGATAGTGAATGTCAGTTATTAGTTAGGAACCAACTTGTAACTAAAAAGGGACTTTAGCTTGTCCTACTATTCCTTCTGTTGTTTTAAATTTTGTTTTGTTTCTGAGAATTCATGCCAGCTGTTGTCTTTAAGAAGTAATACTAGAATGAAATGAACGTAACATGAGATATGCTTCATCCAAGTGGTGCAAAGCATGAACTCTGAGAAGTACTTCTTGGTGTCTTATTAATATACCACTCTGCATTCATCATTTCACTTATGCAGATCGTTTCCTATGGCAAGCCATTGAGATTCTCAGAATGCAGTCTTTCTGCCTTCACTTGCCAATGAATTTGTTCCACTGGAGCAGATCTTTGATGATAGAAATGCAAAGCTATGTAGTTACACTCACATGTGCACATATGCACACAAACACACACACACATATGATGTGTACACATGTTTTTATACTCAGAAATGATGAAGCAAAATGAATATACATATACATAAGTACTATACCCTTGCAAATGAACTCACATTTAATGAAAAATAAAGTTAGATTTTTACCTTTTACCAAATAAATATTAAGATTGGATTTATGCAAACATATAAAGGTATGTAAGATATATCGAGATATGCAAGATTTTCTTTTCCCCACAAAATCACAGATATTCCAGATAATTAATAAAATGGTCACCTTTTTATCATGGGTAGCCTAGGAATTAGATGTTAGTTTAGAACAAAAAATAATATTTATATTATAGGGAATCCTTGTACAATAATAGGGATCAACAATTTAGAATATTTCAGTAGAAGCCAATACCCCAGGGTCTTCCAAAGCAAGGTGGATGGAACAGGCATATCCATAGCTACTATAGCAACAGTCATAGTCATAGCCACAGCCTAGACCACTGCAGCCATAGCCCAGGCCACATAGTAGTTGCCATAATAGCACATGAAGTCAGGAGTAAAGGGTTCAGTTAAGGAGAAGAATCATTTCCTTGAGTTTGAACATCATCCGCCTAGGGCCTTTTATACAATGTGAATGATATGTGGGAAGACCACAGACAGGACTGACTCATTTACAAAGTGATATTAAAAAAAAAAAAAATCAAGATTTCCTCATAGTGAATATTCAGGGCCCTTTAGCTGTTGTATCAGCATGTCTGCTACGAAACCATGTGCTTTTAATACAATGTTTGTGTCCTAATTAATTGCACAGTGTTTGCTTATTTAATACTCAACCTCTGTGAGATCTTATGAACAGTGTAAGCCTCATCTCTGACTATTTATTATTATTATTTATTTTATTTTTTAAATACCAGAGAGGGAATTTATTTTTTAAAAAACTTTATTGAAGAATATTTGACAAATGTAATGTAATACGTTGAAAGTGAACAGTGTGATTATTTGAAATATATGTACATTGTATTATCAAGATCAAAATAATTAACATCTCTGTCTCCTCACACAGTTAACTCTGTGTGTGTGTGTGTGTGTGTGTGTGTGTGTGGTGAGAATGCTTAAGTTCTACTCTCAACAACTTTCAAGCATACAACCATATTATTAACTATAATCACCTTAGAATTAGATCCCTAGAATTTATTCTTATAACTGAAAATTTATACCATTTGATATATACTACCACATTTCCTCTTCTCCCCAACCCCTGACAACCAACATTCTATTCTGTTTCTATAAAATCTCTGTTTCTCTATTTTATAAGATTTTACATATGAGTGATATCATACAATATTTGTCTTTGTTTGGCTTATCTCCCTCAGTCTATTGCTCTCGAGATGTAACCGTGTTGTCTCAAATGACCAAATTTCCTTTTGTTGTGATCGAGTCTGTGCCTTTTATTTTCATGGAACTTAGAAATGGAAAATAAATATTTATTCTGCTAGAAATCCCCAATTAGAAATCTATTTTACCTTATTATTTTTTCAAAATTTCCACTTATTCTTCTTTCTATTATAAATCCACTCCATGCCAAACATTAATTTTAAGCGTATGGGATGGAGAAATGAAAATGTGTTAAAAAAAGAGATAAGATCTCTTTGATTTCATAGAACTTCCATTCTTGATTGGGGGGAGACAGGCAGTGAGAGGCAGATAATAGGTAAATAAATTCTGCAATAAATACAGTAAATTCTGATAGGAAATCAATGAGCTGAATAAATTTGTTGGAGGGAGTTAATTTTAAATTGGGTGGTCAGAGAAGATATATCTGAGAAGATAACATTTAACTGATGCCTTAATGAGAAGAATTCTGCCATTACTGCTGCTATTTCCAGAAAGAGGGCTTAACAGTACAAGTCATGCAAAGGTCTTAAAAAAGGGAACGACTTGTTCTGTCTGAGATGCTGAGGAGACACTGTGTTTGGAGCTTGGCAAAGAAGAAAAAGAATGTTGGGAGCTGATGTCACAGAGATGATAGGTTTCTGTAAAAGTTTCTTTCCAAATGCAATGGGATATATATGTAGGATACACACCAGGGGGATGCTTCAATTTGCTTTTTGTTGAGCCATGAGACTGAGATATTGGAAAAGATTAGCTGGTGTCATGAGGGACTGTGGGCTCTGATTTGGTGAGGTTAACTTTCTAATGGATACTAAAGATAAAAATTGAATTATCAAGCAGACAGTTGAATTAAAAGAGTGAGGGTAAAGAACGTAGAAAGACTGAGAGCATAAATCCTATATTGAGATCAATTTGTGGAGAAGATAAGAAAATATTACCGTCCTGAAAAGGTGATGTTTGAGCCAAAACAAGAGAGGACTGTGTAGCTAATACTGAGAAAGAGTTTGTCATGAAAGAAGAGCTCAGTAATTTTGTTTCAGACCCAATTTTTTTTCAAAACTTCAGTAAAATGAAGACAGAGAAACAACCCTATTTGGATTTGGTAGGAACACTTCCGGTGGAGTGGAGAGTCAAAGTTGAAATGTTTAAAAGGTGAGACAGCAGAAGCGGTAAACTTAGAAACAACATTTTTGAAATTTTCTATGAAGAGGAATAGTGAATTAAGGAAGTACCTTGGGAAACTCAAAGAAGTTATCGTGGGGAAATACTTATTTGTTGTTTGTTATGTTTTTTATGGGAGGTAATTAATTATGTTTCAGACATTAGGGCAGAATTTTTTTAACTAGAGTGATATGGCTTATAAATAAATGGGTACAATGGATTTTTTAGGGCAGTGAAACTATTCTATATGATACTAATATGGTGGATAAGGGTTGTTACACATTTGTCAAAACCCGTGAAATGTAGAGCATCAAGAGTGAACTCTGATTTTAACTATAGATTTTGAGGACTAATAATTTGTCAATGTTGATTTAAATGTAACAAGTGTACTACTCTAGTATCAGATGTTGTTAGAGACGGAGGCATTGTGTGTATGTAGGGACGGGGATTATGGAATTCTTTGTACTTTTGCTCAACTTTTCTGTGAACCCAATGCTACTCTCAAAATAATATTTATTAAGAAAAGTAATACTTTGATACATAAAACATTCGTTGTCTAACAAAAAAATCAGTTCCTCATAAAAGATGAATAATTACTGAAAAATTCTAAGAGATTTGGTTTTTATACTGGGAACATTGAGTTATACAACAGACTATTTTTCACAATCATTTAAAAAAGACTACTAAACTATCTGCTGAATGATCATTATAACTAATATCATTTAGTCATATCTATTTCTTATCTATGAATTTATGCAATATGTAGGACTTAAGTCAAAAAGTAAATGGCTATCACATTATTTTAACTAGTGGCTACTAAAAGTAATTCTCAACTGATTGATGGAGTCTCAAGTATGATCATTTGAAGCAACTGATATTTTCTTTAGGAAAAATTTTAAAGTATTTGGTATAAACAATTTGGTATATTGTTGACATTTCCTAACAATTATTCTCTCAATGAAAAAGACAAATAATATGAATAGTATGTCTAGTTTACAGAAATACACTTGTCAATAAAAGTAAGTAGAAAATATATTTTAAAATATATGGTAAATAAATAAATGATTCTTTAGACCTGATTATTAGAAGGAAAATATTGCCCTATTATACTGAAATGTTATTTTGATTAATTTAACTTACTTACCAAGGCAGATAAAGTGAGTGAATTACAAATGGCCTTGTGTCCTGAGTTCCAGAGAGTTGGCTGAAATGCAGGTGATTTCCCTGCTGAAGCCTCTTCACTGCCCCATAACCCAATCTCATGACTATTTTTAGGTCATATGAGATTTGTAATAACAATCTTTGAGCACAGAAGATAAACAAAATGCCACCACTTTGGTCATTCATTATGGGTGTGTCCATAATTACTCCTCCCTGGATTCTCCCAAAGACATCAAATCCAGTTGTTTATTTATTTATTTATTTATTTATTTATTTACTCTTTTATGGTTCCCAGGCTATGGGTCGAATTGGAGCTGTAGCTGCTGGCCTACACCACAGCTCATAGCAATGCTGGATCCTTAACCCACTGAGCAAGGTCAGAGATATAACCTGCATTCTCATGGATACTAGCCAGATTTGTTAACCACTGAGCCACAATGGGAACTCCAAATCCAGCTGTTTTTAGACAATAACAAGACTCTTTTGCCTTTGCTGTGCCTCCTAATAGCCTGGGTTATCATAGCGAAAAACAAACTTAGTAAAAAGGTGTTTCAATGATTATTTAAGAGAGTTCCATGTGCTGATTAAAAGTATATTACCTATTTAACATTGTGTGATTTACAAAGAAACTTAAAGTCATCAATAAAATTAAATATCTGATTGAAAAAAAATCAGTCGTATCCTTAGCTCATGATTGCACATCCCCAAATTTTAATAGATCTTCCTGTTGACTAGCAAGGAACTACCAAAAATATCTTGGGAAACATTGTCATTTCATACATGGTAAAACTTATAGGAATACAATTGGCAACTGTTCTTAAATATTCTGAAATTTAAAAATGGCATCTATTGAAAACGGCATTTGATATCAGTCTCAATATAATGGAATCTATTATTTTCATCTCTTCTGGTGGTAGGCTCTAAGCAGAAATTAGAATCCATAGGATAAACTATTTCTAGTGATCTGAAGAAAAAATAAGTAAATAAAAACAAAATAATTTGCAAAAGTAAAAACCAAAGAGAGCTGGCTTAGGCTTATTCTTCAATAAATTTTAATAAGCTAGCTCTTTGTTAATTGTATCACAGATATGAATGATTGTTGTGATTTTTTCCATGCTGCATCCTTTCATAGGTAGAGAAACAGTTGAAACATTGAAGAGGAAAATTTATTTTGAAGCAAAATAGAAACAAAGCACATTGGTGTAAACTGAGTGTTATTGGTTTTAGAAAGACAAGGAGAAAAATGCAGGTTTTACTTTCTGCCTGCCGAGAGCAAGTCAAAATTTGCTGCTGCAAATGCTGCTTCTTGAAATGATGCATGTTTCCTGAAGTTAGAATAAATATGTGGTATATTAGAGGGATTTTTATGTACAGAGGTCTGCTCTATTATTGGCACTGAATTGTTTCAAGAGAGTACTAAGTGGCCAAATAAAACAAACTTCCTTAATATCTCTGAGGATTTATCTTACGGTCAAGAAACAACAGACCATTCATAAAATTAACCAATGTCATAACATATGTGGTCGTTCCCATCCACACCGAAGGTATATAAAAGGTATACCTTTTATGTATGTAAAAAGTCACATACTTTCCTTCTCCACCCAAGAACAGCCTCAACAACCAACACCATGTGTGGTTACTACAGAAACTACTATGGGGGCAGTGGCTATGGAGGCCTGAGCTGTGGCTATGGGTCCTGCTATGGCCGTGGCTTCCGCAGGCTGCGTTGTGGCTATGGCTGTAGCTTTGGCTATGGCTCAAGATTTGGCCTCTACTATTGAGAACACCATGTAATCTTTAACTCATATACATGTAACTTCAGGATTCACCAGACCTGGATTCTGTGCCTTGTGTCACTCCAGTAGATTGGGATAAACATTATACCACGAATTTCTGAGGTGATTTGCTGATTACCTGCAATCTGGTGACTCTTGTCTCGATCTAAACCCCACACTATTTATTCCCATACTTCATGAGAAGTAAGAGGATGTGATATTCACCTTTTGAATTGCTTATCTCTTTTTAACAGAGTGAAGCAGTCACCGGACCTTTGCTGATCTTTTTCATGAATTCTGTTTTTCACTGCTATTAATAAACTTCATTAATATGAAATAAAAATCTTTGTTTTCTTATAATTTATTACATATAATCAATTTTTCAAAATATTTTCAGGATATTAATTTGCTTGATTCCAAAATAAAAACATTGCATTGCGTGTTTATGACATATATTCTGTAACATTTCTACTTCAGTTGCTCTACCAGTTCTAGATTTGTGACTTTAGAAAATCATTTCAATATTTACAAATTTTCTCCTTTGCGGAATTCTTGTAGTGAGTGGCTCAGCGAAAATGAATCCATGGTGTTGCCATGAGCTGTGGTGTAGGTCACAGACACTGCTGGGATCCTGCATTGCTATGGCTGTTATATAGGCCAGCAGCTGTAAATCTGATTCAATCCCAACCTGGAAATTTCCATATGTTTTCATGTGTGGCCCTACAAAGAAAAAAAAGAAGGAACAAAAAACTTTCCTCCTTTGCTAAAGAGGGGATCAAGTTTTTGTTGCTGGAAGTTTTCAGACTAAATGAGATAGCATTTGTCAATCAGTTTAACTGTTGCATATTTTTCCCCTCACAAACCATCAACCTCAAAGTTTCATGCCTCCCAAATCTTCTTTTTTAAGTTTTATTTTAAATTATATAGAGAAAATTCACTCATTTGATTTTGCGGTTTTGAAATTTTGAAAAATGCGTGATGTTATGGTACAACCACTGCAATCAAGCTATAAAACAATGCCATCACTCCCCATATAAAATCTCTCATGCTTTTTAAAAATCTGCTTTCAGTCAATCCTTCTCCACACTCCTAACCCCACAGGTAACTGATGATTCTAAATCCTTATAGTTTGCCTTTTCCAGAAGGTCATAGTATGTTGGGGGGGGTCTCCAAGACCATACTCATTTTGGATATTTACTAGAAGGACTTATGGGAATTAGCATGTAATTGTGCTCATGGCTAAGAAATAGTATAACAAAATAGTAAGAATACATAGCTGGATCATAAAGGAAAAAGATACAGAAAGATTTTGGAGGTATTCATGTGCAGATATCCTTATGCTCTTTCCTTTCATAAGGGGTCATGCAGTGCTCACTCTTCCTCCAGCAGAAGAAATGAAGAATTCTATGTATGATTTTTCTGCCCAGAGTTTTAACTGGGGAGAGATCAAAAGGCACCTGCAAAATTCCATGTTCCTAGAAGGAGAACACATGTTCAGCACAAACTACATTGTTTGTAAGAACAGTCCAGGCACAGTGAACCAGTCTTATCAGTTAGGGAATAGTGAAAACCCTGCTGAAATCTAATTTCCAGATTTGGTAACAGGGTATGCTGATTTTATAAAATGAGTGGAGAAATGTTCCCTCTTTTTTTCTTCCATATATTCTTTCCCTTCCTCTCTCTCTCTCTTTCTATTTTCTGGAGAGATTACAAAATTTGGTATTATTTCCTCCTTACACGTTTGATGTAATTCACTGGTAAAATTACATAAACCAGCAGTTTTCTTTGTTGGAAGAATTTTAATCACAGAACATTTTTTTTTCCATTAGTCATGTGGCAATTTGGATGATTTATTTCCTATTGAGCAAAGTTTGGCATATTTTGCTGTGTAAGGTCAGGTCCACTTTATCCAAATTCTCAAGTTTATGAGTATGATTTGTGTTTCTTATTCTTTATTTTATGATTGTAGGGTCTAGAGTGATGCCCCTCTTTAATTCCCACTGTTGGTAAAATATGTCTTCTCTCTCTTTTTTTTTTCATTTCAGTTTTTCATGAAATCAGATTTTGGTTTCATTTATTTTCTCTATTATCTATTTCAAGTTGTATTGATTTCAGCTATTTATCTATATTATTTAATTTCTTCCATTATCAATTCTTCTTTAATAATTAGTTTGGAGGAAGATTGAATTACTTATTGAGAATTTCTTTTCCAATATAAAATTGATTCCTATAAAATCGTCTTTAAGAATAGCTTTATTTGCACTTCACAGGTTTTGATACTTTCTATTTTCGTCCATTTCAAAATATTTTTAAAATCCCCTGAAAATTTTCCCTTAGACACATACAGAGAAGGCATGAGTGTATGTCTGTCTGCACACACATACACACACACTTGAAGCTATTTCTTTAAATAATATATAGATTGGCCTGATTTTAGTTAATTTGATAATCTCTGTTTTTCGATTTTGTGTTTATGTATTATTTAATTATTGACATGGTTGGAGCTTGTTGTGCCATTTTATCAATTGTTTCTGCTTTTCTCTGCCTTATATTATTTGAATATATGTAATACTAAATTTTAATTAGTCTAGTGGATTTTTGGGTATACCTCTATAATTTTCAGTGTTTAATCTAGATATTGCAGTATGAAAAACTAATCTTGACATTATTCTTGGAGCTAATATTTTACTAGTTTAATTAAAAAGCATAAGCCTTAAAAACGTACAAGTTCCTTTCTTATTATCTTTTCTTGTTACACTTGTTGTATATATTATACCAACATACCTTTAAATTTCCTCATTCAATATTATAAGTTTTTGCTTTCAGCAATCACATGTATTTTAAAGAATTTAAGAGGATAAAAATAATTTATTTTGTTTACCCACATTTGCAATTTTCTATT
Organism: Catagonus wagneri; assembly: GCA_004024745.2. Taxonomy (NCBI): domain Eukaryota; kingdom Metazoa; phylum Chordata; class Mammalia; order Artiodactyla; family Tayassuidae; genus Catagonus; species Catagonus wagneri. Next base: position 2,335,007 of record PVHT021183697.1, on the reverse strand, counting down.
GCTTTCCCTTTATTTCTGAAGTACCAGTTATCTCTTTAGTATTATTTTCCTTTAACTTGAAAAACTTTCTTTTGCCTTTCTTTTAGAAGAGATCTCCTGGACACAAGTTCTTTTAGTTTTCCTTCAGCTGTGGAGATTTTTATTTCACCTTTGAAAGGTATTGCTAGGTACAGAATATTGGATTATTTTCTATCAGCATGCAAGGTATATTTCCCACTGTCTTCTGGATTTGTTTTGTCTGATGAGAAATCTGTAGTAATTAGAGTCATTATTCTCTATATGTAATATGTTATCTCCAGATGTTTTTAAGAATTTTTATTTACCTTTTTTTGGTTAAGAGAAGGTTGATTATTAGTATTTTTTGTTTTTTTTTTTTTAGGGCTGAACCCAGAGTATATAGAAGTTCTCAGTCTAGGGGTTGAATTGGAGCTGTAGCCGCCAGTTTACACACAGCAACGCATGATCCGAGCCACGCTGTAATCTACACCACAGCTCACAGAAACACCGGATCCTTAACCTACCAAGGGAGGCCAGAGATGGAGTCTGAATCTTCATGGATCCTAATGAGGTTTGTTACCACTAAGGCACAGCAGGAACTCCCAAGAAACTTGATTATGATGTATTTGGATCTAATTTTCTTTGAGATTATCCTGATTAAAGTTACAACATCTTGACTATAAATTTATGATTTTACCAAAATCTGGGAAACTTCCACCCATTATTTCTTCAAATATGATTTTTGCACCAAGCTATTTTCCCTCACCATTTCGAGATTTCAAAGCTAGGAATCTTAGAATTTTTGGCATGTCCCACAAATTTATGAGGCTCTACCTAAATTTTACATTTAAAATTGTATTTCATTTTTTTGATTCAATAATTTCCATTTATTTATCAAGTTATCTGACTCCTCTGACATTTCAATTCTGCTCTTGAGCTTATCTGGTAATTTTAAATTTAGATAATGTACTTTTTAGTTACAAAATTACCATTTGATTATTTTTACATTTCTATTTCTCTATTGAAGATGTCTTTTTCCCCATTTAGTTCAAGAGTGTTTTTCTTCACCCCAGGGGTTATGTTTATAATAGTTTCATAAATGTCCTTGTCCAATAATTTTATGGCTGGTATCTTTAATGGTTGTCTATTGTTATTACGAAAAACTTAGCAGCTTAAAAAGCACACGTTATGATCACATATTTCTTGTTGGTCTGTACTTTGGGAACAACTTAGCTGAAATACTTTCCATCCATGATGAACTCATAAAAATTTGTGTCAAAAAAACTTGCTGAAATACTGACATTAACCCATGTCTATGGAAGATTTTAAATCTTTTGAATAGGGCAATTGGGCAGCTTGAACCATGCTGCTTTGCTTTCTACTCCTAAATACAATTTTCTGTCCTTATCTAAATGGTTGTGAGCAACGAGGTGTTAGTGAAAACGGGCTCCATTTGGATTCCACTGGAGAGAATTTGTATAGGACTTTCTGCACTGTGAGTTTGGCAGGCACCTGGAAAAAATGTCCTATATATCCTATCCAAGTGCTATAAATGAACATTCTTGATAATATGAGAACCCATAGACCTCTGCTCACATAGAAAGTCAACTTCAGCCCAACATGCCAGGTTTCCTTTGATACTGGAGGCAACCTGAAGCACCAACTCTAAGACTACATCAATCTAGAGAGCAAAAAATTTAGGAAGAGCTAAAATAATCATAAAAAAATCAAAATTACTTTTTGCCAGAGAAGAAACTGAGATTTATGAAATTCACATACGTTTTCAAAATCACAGATTTATGAATCAGTACAGCAAAAATAAATAAATAAATACATAAATATTAGGGAAATTATTTCCCAAAGAAAAGTACTAATTACTCTAATAACAACCACAAAAGGCAAACTCTGCATAATAAATGAAAACAAATGAAATCAGTTTTCTTTTCTCTATTTATTAGGAGGTTCAAAATTCATTAGGAAAAAAGAAAAGCAAATTTAGAGTGCAATTACAGAAATAGAAGCTATATCATAATCATCTTGATGTAAAGGAAATATGAGCTCATGGGATGAATTTCATATTCTCCCAGGTATGAAGTGCTATTAGATTCAGGTATCAGGCCTCTAACAAATCATATCAGAAATTTGTAGCGTAGAGTAGAATGAACATTATCTGATGGTAAGGCAGAAAACTTGTGGGGTTCAGAATTGGTGAATCCTGATGTCCGTGTGTAGAGGATGGAGACTTCTATGGCGTCCTCAATAGTAGTAGCCAAAGCCAGAGCCAGAGCCACAGCCATAGCCAGAGCCACAGAGAAAGCGGGAGCCATAACCATAGCCACAGCCCAGCCTGTGGAATCCACAGCCATAGTAGGACCCAGAGCCACAGCCAAGGCCTCCATAGCCACAGCAGCCATAGCCATGGCGCCCGTAGCAGTTTCCATAGTAACCACACATGGTGATGCTTGTTAAGGTTGTTCTTGGGTAGAGAAAGAGAGTATAAGAGTCAGTTCAGTGTGGACATTTATCCCAGCAGAGGGCCTTTTATATGTCTTCGATATGGGTGGGATCTCCTACATGTGCTCATGTCATTGGCTGATTTTCAAGTCCAACGTGTGAGTAATTTGTTGACTACAGTTTTGAGGCATGGCGTCAAAGGCAGTGGAGAGATATGCTTTATTTCACCACATCTGAATGAGTGAGACATTGAGTATCGTTTGTCTCATTCTCAATGCCTTATTCATGCAATCTTTAAATTACCCTTTTGTAGCAAATCTTTATGGCAATAAATAGCATTTTTATTGACAAACTCTGACCTGCTCCCTGCTCCAGACAAACAATAATTTTACCTTCGTTTTATGGACATTCTGCAGATCATAGTATTCCACCTTAATCTTGAACTTCTACAACCTGCTCTCCAAATCCATTATTTTCCTTTAGGAATTTTTCTTGTTTTCAAGTGAGAGACTGTTTACTACTAAAGGCTAAAACATTACCACTCAGTTTCCTGAGGCTTTTAACAAAAAGCAAATAGTTTGAATGGAACACTAGGCCTGAAAAAAACTTGACTTTTCTTTGTCATTTAAGTTAAGATTTTGTAAACTTTTAACATCTATTTTTATTTATTTTGTCTTTTTGCCTTTTCTAGGGCTGCACCTGCGGTATATGGAAGTTCTCAAGCTAGGGGTCTAACAGGAGCTGTAGCTGCCGGCCTTCACCACAGCCACAGCAATGCGGGATCTGAGCCGCGTCTGCAACCTACACCACAGCTCACGGCAATGCCGGATCCTTAACCCACTGAGCAAGGCCAGGGTTCGAACCCACAACCTCATGGTTCCTAGTCGGATTAGTTAACCACTGAACCACAACGGGAACTCCAACATCTCTTTTTAAAGTATGAAATATTTTCCCATGGTTTCAAGTTTGTACCCTGAATCCACATAGATAAAAAAGAAAATGATGAGATTTTGATTTATGAAATCACACTCTCATAAAATAATTTATTTCAAAATATAGATTTTTTACTCTCTGTGATCTGAATGAAAGTTGAATGTGGCATTTCTTTACTTAAAACAGCTCTTCTGGCAGAGATATCTTTCATAGAACCTACTAGATTTTGCCTAACAAATAAACTCTTGGTAAAATATCCCATAATGTGAGAAATATAACAAACGGATGATGATGATGATGATGATGATGATTAGTGCAGTGAAGGTCTTAGTTGAATTCAAAGATTAACTCAAACATTTTGAAATTTTGTTTGAAGAAAAATCACCTCCTAGGATTCAGTAACGCATAGTAGATAAGAATAAAATATGTATTATTCTGTACATATTCACTATTAATTTATCTTTAGGGAAAATTTCAATTTTATCTTTTCTTTAGAAGCATATTTTTAAAATTTGCATTCATTTAGTTACATCATTTCTTTGTGTGAATAAATGCATGTTGCGTGAAGTGGGTTGTATGTTCTTGTGTGTGTGCGAGTGTGTGTGTGTGTCTGTGTCTGTGTCTGTATCTGTGTGTGCAGTTGCTACTGTTCATTCAAGGGGAGGGGAGGTTCCCTTCCAGGAGCATCAGATCTCACTACTTGCAGTGAGAAAGCCCTCATTTGGAATGTCTCAAGGCCTTGAAGTAAGAGGACAGCATGTGACTAAAATGATTAATGTAGGTGAATAGGGGTGAACCACCAACTAGTATCTCCTAGAAGAATCTTGAAGGTTGCTTGCTGACATACAAAAAGGTAGAATGAAAGAAAAATATAATGATTAAGATTCTTTATATAATAAAAACTCCTCACTTAGGGAGGAGGTAGAAGGAGACTGAAGTAAAATGTGTACATCGAATCTTTTACATGATATTAGAAATGACCACTTCTGCTTCTCACACTTTTAAGTCTCCCTCAAGAATAATGGATGCCGGGGTTTCCTGTTGTGGCCCAGTGATAACAAACCTGACTGGTATCCATGAGGATGCACGTTTGATCCCTGGCTTCATTCAGTGGGTTAAGGATCTGGTATTGCCATGAACGGTGGTATAGATTGCAGATGTGGCTCTGATCCCGCATTGCTGTGGCTGTGGCTAGTCTGGCAGCTGTTGCTCTGATTTGACTCCTGGCCTGGGAATCTTCCAGATGCCACACGTGTGGCCCTAAAAAGACAAAAATAAAAATAAAATTAAAAAAAGAATAATGGATGCTCATAACTAAGCAAGCTGAAATTACAAAATCTAAATATCTTTTTTTTTAAGTTGTCTATTTATGAGATATTTACATGTGAACACACATAAAATCTGGTAAAATAAGTCCCTAGTCTTAGCACTAGGTATTTATAGATCAATCTTGCTGGCTATTCAAAATTGGGAAATCAACCTGAGGACTCAGAATGAGCCCAACTTTTGAAATAAAGTGTTTTAAGGGGAATATTTGACATATATTTTCATTTATATATATATATATATATATATATATATATATATATATATATTTCATATTCTTTGTATCCTTACTTTTTTTGAAGTTATAAAATGGGAGGGTTTACCTCATCTTAAGGTTGTTCTGAAGATTATGTGATATAATGCACATAAGGTACCTCACTCAGTAAGTGCCCTATGGCAAACAACTAATAACTGCTCTTTAATATTACTATTTTATTAAGATAATAATTATAAAGTTATACAAAGTTTTGAAATAGAATTCTCTAAACAGCACCAGGCAAGATAAACAAAGAACATTCTTATATAATCAAAGATGCAGAAAATAAATAATGCATATAATAGTAAATTATAGCACATACAAAGCATTTATTAAATTCCAAGCATGTTCTAAGTACTTTACATATTTTGACACAGCTTCATTATCATAAAAATCCTAGAATAGTTTGTAACTTTTATGTAAGAACACCAAGGTCAGAGAAGTTATATAATTTGTCTAGTGTCATGGGTACAACATAAATCTTAGTGTCGTGTAATTATATACACTTCCTGGCTGATGAAAGAGCCTGGAAGTTGCTACTCCTACTGTAATGATAGTAGATTATTTATAATATAAATCCAGAAATTTAGACTGATATAAATAAATGAACAGTTAGGTAGAAAGGAAGATTTGCTTGTGGTAGTGTATCAATTAATATACTTGCAAAAATTATGAAAATTAGAAAAATCAACATTTGTAAACCACCACTATAACAACTCCGAGAAGAAGGAGAAATAAATTCTAAGACTAGTATTAAAATTTGGACTATAAGTGGAATCTTTATGTAATCACAAAATATCTCTATCTTTTAATTGCTCAAAGAGTAATAAAATAAATTTTGAGCAGAGAAATCTGGTATCCGCTATGTTGATCAAGTGGCAAATTTAACCATCAGTAATGGGACAGATCTACAAGTGTCTACCAATACAATACAATAAAAGGCAAATATAATCACTTATTTTATTTGATTCAAAAAATGCATAACCTTGTTCTAATCATGAGGAAATTTTAGACAAGTCCAGACTGAATCATATTTTAAAAAGGAGAAATAGCCTATAATCTATAAAAAAATTATAGAAGAGAATAGATAGCATGACAACTGAATGCATTGCACGACCTTGGATTATATTGTATTTCTTAAAGAGCTTTACTGAAACAATTGATTCTTGGATGAATACTGTGAAAAGTAAGAGAAAAAGGCAGATTTGGGTAGAATGGAAAGTCGAGCTGACTGTGGGCTCAATGGAAGCCTCAGGAAACCATCTAGGGAATTCTGAAGATGGGATGTCCCCCTTAGGTTGGAGTTATCAGGGTTGGATCAAGGTGTCGAATTGGACTAGGCTAGGAGTCGAATTGGAATTGCAGCTGCTGACCTGAGCCACAGCCACAAGAAAGTAGCCAAGCCGTATCTCTGACCTACACCACAGCTCACGGCAGTGCCAGACCCCTAACCTACTGAGCAAGGCCAGAGACCAAACCCACATCCTCATGGATCTTAGTTGGGTTCATTAACCACTGAGCCATGAAGGAAACTCCCAAAAAAGTTTTAAAATTTATTTGTATGGAAATACAAAAGACCCCAAATAGCCAAAGCAATCCTGAGAAAGAAAGATGGAGTTAGAGAAATCAGGCTCCCTGATTTCAGACTATACTACAAAGCTAGTCGTCAAATGCTGTACTTTAAATGGGAAAAAAAAAAAAAAGAAGGAAACAGGTTTATTATTCCAGATTGAACAGGTTTATTAGGAAAATGGATAAATGGCTCATGCATCAAAATCTAAAAGCAACGTCTATGACAGCATTGTTCTAAAAAGTGGTCTTATAGAAGTTCTTGGGGTGAATTAATTCTTTCAGTTTTTAGGAGTGAAATACCAAAGGGGAAGTGTTGGTGTATCAGATGCAGAAGGTGCCAGAAGGCAAGTCTTCAGCAAGGCTCAGAGTATGTGGGGTTCAGAGTTGGTGAATCCTATGTCCAAAAGTATAAGATGGAGACTCCCATGGTGTCCTCAATAGTAGAAGCCAAAACCAGAGCCATAGCCAGAGCCACATCCATAGCCACAGCCACAGAGAGAGCGGGAGCCATAGCCATAGCCACAGCCATACCCACAGCCCAGTCTGCGGAAGCCACAGCCATAGCAGGACCCCGAGCCACAGCCCAGGCGTCCATAGCCACAGCATCCATAGCTGCGGCCCCCACAGTAGTTTCCGTAGTAACCACACATGGTGTTGGTTGTTGAGGTTGTTCTTGGGTGGAGAAGGTGAGTGGAAGTGTCAATTCAGTGTGGACATTCCTCCCAGAAGAGGGCCTTTTATATGCCCTCAGTGTGGGTGTGACCCACCACACCTTCTTGCCATTGACTAACTTTATGACTGATCTAATTAGTTTGTTTTTCCTCAGTCGTAAGATAAAGCTTCCGAGGAATTAGGAGGGTTGCTGTTTTGATCTCTCGTTGGCTTGTCTTTTCCGATGGAGGGCTTGAATAAGAGGATACACACTGACACCTACACAGTTCTTACCCAGATTACACATTCATTTTAACCCCTTGTAACCTTCTTTATATTAAGAAAAATGATATTTGTTAGTCTCAATCTTATTTGCTCTTGACCACAGTTAGTTTTGCTAAATTAAAAAATAATAATAATAATATTAACTCTCCTTTTAAATCATGGATTTTTCTCCTTTTGATCTAAATGAATTATCTTCTTCAGGGATTCAGTTTCTTTTCTATATTGAAACCATATTTGATCTTTTATCACCATTATGTCGATAGTAATGAAACCAATTAAAATGTCCAAAAAAAGTAGTCTGAACAAAATATATTATACTTTTCTACTTAAGCCAGTGAGTCTAATTCATGTTTATGTTCATTTTATTCTCATGGACTACAAAATAGAAGTTATTGCTTGGAATCAATTTTCTCCACAGTTTTTTTCTAAATTGAGTATACAGTCATACAAATTATTATTATTATTTGTCTTTTGTCATTTTAGGGCTGCACCCATGGCATAAGGGGGTTTCCAGGCTAGGGGGTCTAATTGGAGCTACAGCTGCAGGTCTATGCCACAGCCAAAGCAATACAGGATCTGAGCTGCATCTGCTAACTACACCACAGTTCACAGCAAAATTATTTTTTTATTAATATTAAAATTATATTCTAAGTAAATCTCCAATAGACTAACATCATATATTTATATTTATCAATGTGCTAAGCTGAGGTCTGGTCCTTTATCAATGTGTCTTTTTTTATTAGTTTTTTTATTAGTTTTGTACCAGGCACACTGAGTTCTCTTGCACAGCCCTAATATAACTGCCTTAATTCAAATTAGTGTGATAATCCTTCCCACTGGGAGACACCAGAAAAGTGAGAAGAGTTTCATATCAAAGTTAAAAATGCACTTTGTCTTTAATGCACATGGAAAAGTGGCATTACCCACACCTCTGTGTATAATGTATCAAGTTTCTGCTATTCGAATCATATTTCTAAATCAAAATATTATCTTGATAATCCTCTCATCACTTTAGGCTGGCACAGAGAGTACAAGACATTGTATACCCACTATATTTCAGTCGGCTTTCCTCTAGAGATCACAAGAATGAAACCATGAGTTTTTTAAAAATATTCCAATTCTTTTGTATGAAGAAGAACATAAGCCAAAATATGCTTCTTGGTAAAACAAAATGTTTTTATACTAAGAATCTGGCCAAACACATTTATCTTTTCAGGAAACATGTATTTTTGAATTTTCTTTCCACGTGTATATTTAGTAGTTTCATTTTTGTAAAATAGACACGTTTGATTTTATTCACCACTTGCTGGGTTAAGATATTACAATTATAAAATTTCACTCTATAATTTTCAAATTTTCCATAAAGAAAGTAAAAGTAGCATCAACTATCACAATGCAGAGTCAATCTTAGAATAAATTTCCAGGAAAAACCTATTTAAATAACATAATGATAAGTCTTCCTCCAGGCTATCTTAAGTTCTTAGAGCCTCCCTAAAATTGGTATGACTAAATTGCCTCACTCAATTAAAAACAAAAATACAATTAACTTGTTTTTTTGGGGGGATCAGTGGATTTGATTAAAGTAGCTATAAAGACATTTTTATTTTCACCAAAATAATGTCCCTAATAACAACATTTACTAGGAGATTTCTCTATAGAATTTAATTCATGGACTTAATTTGATTTTCTAGATAACTGAGTTCCTCTCTGCAGTCACAACAGAGAGCATTGCACCCATTAAGATTTCCTTCAAATTCTTTTTTTTTTGCTGTGATTTCTGGACTGCATTCTATTCTTCAGTCCATTCAATAATTGAAAACAAAAAAAGCAAAGCAACCCTCTTTGTCTCCTCAATCCTCTCCAGCTAATATCCTCTTATCTTTGATTTCATTGAAAAACATCACATGTATTTCCATGGTTGCTTTCCATTCTCTCTTTCCCCATAACTTTTGGTCTTTGGTCCCCACCTCCACCCCCATTCTACCAAAAGTGCTTTTGCAAAGATCACTGACATCGCAATCATGCCAAATCTAGAGGCTCAGTCTTATTCATTTGACTACGGCTCTGAGGAGCCTTCAGATTCACCAACTTCCATTTGAATTCCTGAAAGACCCTCCAATCCTTACCTAAACCCTATCACCCACATTTGGTTTAATTCCAATATCGCCCGCTGTTCCTTTTCCATACCCTTTGTTCTTTTTTTCTTCAAATGTTATTCTCAGATGTGAGAGTACCCACCTGGATGCTTTCCCCTCTTACAGCTTCTCTATAAACTAACTTTGGATAGATAACTTTGAAACATTACTTTAGACGATTAATCTCAGTTCACATTTCCGATTCTGATGCACATCCAAACAGTCACTGGATATCTCTTTTGAATGTTAATAGTGATCAGAAATTTTAAAAAATGAAACTGAGTTCATGGTTCTTCATACTCTCAAAACTTCCCTCCCCTATTTTTTTTTTTTTTTTTTGCATCTTAAAGCATGTGACATGAATCTGACATCTATTAATGTTTCTGCATTAGGTTGCTAGATTATACCAAATACCCAGTTAAATTTGAATTTCAAAATATTAAACTCAGAATATTGAAATTCCCAAATATTGCATGGGATACGCTTGCGCACACACACAAAAAGTTTATCTGAAAATCAAGTATATCTTGGTGTCCAGTGTCTGTATTTGCTATATCTGGAAACCCAGAGCATAAATCACAGTCTTTATTATGTGCCATATTATAATCTTGAGTTCACTAATGAAGGTATCTTGTGACACTCTTAGAGTACACATAAGTCAGTGGCCTTTCTCTTCAGATGTACCAAGTTTATTTCCAAATTTAAGCACCTCCCTTTGAGTCATTGATCCTCTGCAAGCAATGGGAGAAAGGCTAGAATTCTCTCTTCCTTTGGATTTCTCGAAGAGGATTTCCATGACCATCCAGTCTGAAGTAATCTCTCACCACTTCTTTTTACAATTTTACTTTTTCTTGCCTTAATTTATTATTTAGACTCTCACTATCAGAAATTATCTCATTCACTTTGAGAATTTTCTTCCAAATGTCTGCCTGCATATTCCATTCTTGCTTAGCCAGAAAATAAGCTCCACGACAGTAGGTATCCTGTCTGTCCTGTTCACTGCTCCATCTTCTATGCTCCTAATAGTGCCTAAGATGCAATTGATTCTTGAAAGTTTGATATTCAAAAGAATTAATAAAGGACCAAATCGATCCAATCAAGGAGTATTTAAAAATTCTTCTTTCTCACTGTTTTATTTTGAAATGACTTTAGAGTTATCAAAAACCACAAAATATGTAATAGTTTGCCATATACCATTAATTCAGTTATAGCTATGTTAATATTATTCATAACCAAGTATAAAATTAAGAAATTAAACTTCACAAGATTCTTTAGTAATCTAAAAATTTGATTTGATTTTCTCATGTTTTCTACCAATGTTGTCTTTCTGCTCCAGGATCCAGTCCAATATCTTTCTCTTTCTGGTCTATTATCTCTTTAGTATCCTCCAGCTAGTGAGAGTTTCTCAGTCTTTCATTAACTTTTCTGGCACTGACAACTTAAATGAGCCAAATGTCTTGTAGTATGTTTCTCAATTTGGATTTTTCTGTTTTCTCATAACAATGTTGAGGTTATACATTTTGGCCAAGAGATCAGAAGAGATGTGTTTATTACATTGTAGCATAGTAGGAGTTTCATGATGTCAGTAAATCTTTGAGAGTCTCTGGAATAGATTTTTAAGCTCCAAAACAATGGAATAAATCTTTTTCTATTTCTGTATAACCATCATTCAGTTTTAAATTTCATGGGCTTTATAATGAAGAGTCTAAATTTGCTTAAATGGAAGGAGATATATATATATATGTGTGTGTGTTTGGATGTATTCATAAATATATGACGTATGCATCAAAGTGAATAACATTGTTCCACAGAAATTAATAAAACACATTAATCATTCAAAGATTTATAAATGAACCCTATTATGTCTTTATATATTCTTCATGTCTTCTGCCAAGTCTCCTCCACAAACTTTCCATTGTCCCCTACCACTTTGAAGCCCTGTTTTTGTTCCCTAAATAGCATATATGCAGTTGGAAGGAGGATATTATTAAATAAAACTAAGATTTTCAAAAGGTAGAATCTGCATGGGTTATATGATCTCATTGAGCTGGAAACGTAATTTAAATTTGGGATCTAGGTTAAACAAGATACCCAATAAGAAGAATCTATCATTAAAAATATATGATTTACTGATAGGTATTATGACACATACCAGAGTTGTCTTGCTTTGGATACATTGACTATGAAGAATTTTTGAGATAGTTTTAATGCCAAATTAGTATGAGATATGAGCCCAACAATGCCTGTGGTTTATCCTACATACCACTCAGTTGGTATATAAGACCCTGAGCAAATTATAAACTCCAAAACTCTGCTCTTCAACTGAGTCTTCTCCTCATACCATGAGCTTCTATAATAACTACTATGGTGGCCTGGGCTATGGCTATGGTGGCCTGGGATGTGGCTATGGATGTGGCTATGGTGGCGATGGATATACCTGCTACTGTCCATGCTACTATGGAAGATACTGGTCTTCTGGCTTCTTCTGAGGAGTTCTAGATTGTTCATCTGTTCATGATGTCCTTTTATGAGGCACGACATGTGACTCCTCCACTAATTATAATAAGAACACTCTTATCCATTCAATGACTACTGAATATTATCTGACCTTTTGGATTGACCTGTGTCCAACAATTCACACAGCTATTTGTTTAATCCATGTAAATATTATATGATTGAATAAAACAATTCTTGGCTATTTGCATTTGGGAAAGTATCTAAATTCATGTTTCATTGAAGGTATTCTTTTTTCACAACTGTGCCATTTCCATGTATTCTTTAAATCTAGCTTTCTTGTGACTGTATGTCAGTATCTGTGTGTGTCTTTCTGTGTGTGTGTATGTGTATTATTGTTGACTCTTTCACTGTTTACACAAGGCAGTTTTGGTGTGCAGATGCTTATATTCAACCAATGTTTTTATAATATTTATTTTCATGAGAATATCCAAAGTCTACTCTTAACTACTTTGATATCATCGAGGTCTATTCTTTGGGCAACTGAAGTTTGACTACAGAGACAGGCAAAGGGGAGTTCTTGTTCTGGCTCAGTGTGTTATGAACATGACTAGTATCCATGAGGATGGGGGCTCAATCCTTGGCCTTACTCAGTAGGTTAAGAATCCAGCAAGCCATGACATGGGTCACTGATATGGCTTGGATCTGGTGGTGCTGTGGCTCTGATATAGGTCAGCAGCTGCAGCTTTAATTCAACCCCTAGCCTTGGAACTTCCATTTGCTGCAGGTGCTGCCCTAAAAAGAAATAAGGAGAGATGAGCAAAGGAGTAGTTTTCTTTTAACCACTTCATGCTAATTCTTAAGTATTTCATTCTTTCTTGGTACTTGCTATTTTAATATGCCCTTAGAGAGATGTAATTTTTCTTCTATATTTTATTATTGCTATTTTTTCTCATTGATAATCTCAAGCTCATGCATTGTATCTGCACAGCAGGCTTTCTCTCACCCTCACGTTGTCACAGGGAAATATAGAATTTGAGGTCTGTTTCAGTTAAATTTTTAAATAATTGCTTATCTTTGGAAAGAGACCTGTTAAAACTTTTCAAAACAAAGCAGTACCTTTGATAGACTGTAATCATGCAAACATAAGTATGATCCAGAATCCAGGCTGAAAATCATATACTTGATCCTGGTGGTCTGGATAATGTTCAGTAAAGCTGATTATAGTAACTTTAGTTATTTCACTCCATTTACTAAGTATTATTACAACAATGTTAAAATATAAATCAATGTTTCCTAATAAGTTTTGGTAACTATTATTAGATTTTGGGGTAGCTGAGGTTACAATGGGTTCATGCACAATTAATTTCTGAATAAGAATCAAAATATGAGGCTGCCAAAATCTTAACCTGCCCCAATTGCGTGCTTTCTAGAAGCAACTTCATCAGTGGAAGATAGTCTATATATGGAACTATATGTGCCTTTGTTTTTAAAAAATTAATTGGCTCTTTAGCTTTACATGTGGTCTATCTTGGAAAATATTTTATAAGTGTACTTGGGAGAATTTTGTATCCTCTGTGGCTGAGTACTATCTAAAAGTGTTAAGTCTAGTTGGTTTATACTGTTTATCGTTTATGTAGTTGTTTTATCCAAAAATCAAAGTGGAATATTGGAAACTTCCGCTATTATTATTGCAGTCTCTTTCTCCTTTCAATTCTATCAATTTTTGATTTGTGAATTTTGGAACTCTGTTGTTAGGTATGCATGAATTTTAAATTGTTGTATCTTCTTGATAGATTGCCCCATTTATTGTACAAAATATCCATCTTCATTATTATTAAAATTTTTGTTTGAAAGTTTATTTAGCCTGATACTATTATACACACCGCAGCTTTCTAATGGTAGCCATTTTCAGGCTACCATTGTGTGTTTGTGCTTCAATAGAATTTAATTATTGCAACATGTTTATGATGGCTACTCTAAAACCTCTGTCAGATAATGTGAATATTTGATTACTTAGTGTAAAGATTAGCTGATTATTTTTTCACGTTCAAATTTAATTTTCTTGATTCGTGGTATGATAGAAATTTTGTTTTTTAGGAGCATCTTGGTTCTATTTGAATCTTTAAAAAGGTAGGTAGTCATGCTATTTAGGTTTAGCACATAACTTTTGTGAGCTATGATTCATAATTGTCAGAATTGTGGCAGTTATTTAAGTCTGCTTGGTTTTTCTTGAGCACTGGTTTTACCACTGATCCCTGACACTGATGTCTGAAAGTATAGAAAAAATTTCACCAGCTCACATCCTGCATGTCTTTGGTTGGAGCAGTGGCACGGTGAGATTTTCCACCTATCTACCTTACTACCAGGATGACTCTTGGATAAGACAGGAGAGTCTCAGGTTCATGAGAAAAGAGTCTTCTGAATTTGGAAACAACTGCTTTCAGATAGGATATGAATCAAAAAGAAATCAGATGGCAGATTGTAAAATAATTTAAATTTATTAATAAAGAAATGCCACATACCCAATATATTACTTACCAATGAAGAAATGATTAGAGGGAAATTTACAGCTTTAAATAATTATGCTACAAAAAAGGAATATTTAAAATTGATGTTCTAAGCTAATTTAAAGAGCTAGAAAGGAAAAAATATTAAATATAAATTAAGAAGAATGTAAGAAAAGTAGAGATGAATGGAGTCAATTCAATGGAAAAGAAACCATTAAGAATATCAATGATAAGTTTGGTACTTTGAACTGATAAATTCTAGACAAGTTGATCAAGAATGTAGGAGAGAATACAAATTGTGAATCTGAAGAATGATAGAATCAACACCTTTTAAATCCAACAGACTCTAAAAATAATAAATGGATAACATGATGAATGTTAACATGGATGAAATGGAAATTTTCCCTTAAATACACAAATTACCAAAACTGACTAGAATAAGTCTGAAAAACACTATATCTAATAAAGCAAATTAATTCATAATCAAAATAAAACTTTCCACAAAATAAACTCTAGGTTGATTCAGATGTCTTCAGTGGTAAATTCCACTAAATATTAAAACAACACTTTTACAGTTACTTACGAAAGATGGAGGAGTTCCCAGTTGCAGCCTAGCAGAAACAAATCTGACTAATATCTATGAGGATGCAGGTTCAATCCCTAGCCTCGCTCAGTGGCTTGGGGATTTAGCATTGCCGTGCGTTGTGGTGTAGGTCACAGACAGGACTTAGATCCAGATCCAGACAAGTACTCATGGAAATTCTACCAAATATTCAGAAATAAAATAATTTTATGTTCTATAAATTGTTCCAGAGCACTGCAAATGAGGTAAACTTTCTAATTTTCATTAGGAAGGGTGCATATCATTGATATCAGTGATGGGCAGACAATTAAGGTACCTCTATGACTTCTTTCAGATGTCAGTGGCCTGTGTGATGCCCTCCTCTTCAGTGTGAACAAGACTGTGAATTACTTCTAACAAATTGAAGGGCAAAAGTAACAAAGTATATATGATGATGATGTGTGTGTGTGATTCTGTTACATAATACTGAATGAGATTATAGCACATATTCTACTGGAGTATCTTCTCTTCCTTCCCACCTTTGAGAAAGTAAGAAAATGTGTCAAAGAATGGCAGGCAGCCTCCTGGAGCAGAGGGTGGCTTCCAGCAGACAGCTTGCCAATACCTCTCACCAACAACCAATCTAAGCCCCTCAGTTATATGACCACAGGGATTGAACTTCTGCCAAAGAAATTTCTGTAAGTAACACTGGGCATTAAATAACTGACATAAAAACCAGAGTTGCTATTTGAATTGAACAATTTTATTCAGTCAAAAGAAAAACGAAGTCCAGGATGGAAGTAATCAAGGCAGTCACTGTGATACCATCATCCTGATGAAATCAGAATGCTGAGGTCACAATAAATTTCACTTTATTTCACTCTATGAGGTAAATTCAGAAAATGTATATGTTAGATGGTAGGTCAACAACAAAATACACTAGACTTCTGTGATATAGAACAATCATCACCAAAGGGATGGCTCAGAACATGTGGTGTTCAGAATGGGTGAATCCTGATGTCTAGGTGTAGAGGATAGAGACTTTCATGGCATCCTCAATAGTAGTAGCCAAAGCCAGAGCCATAGCCAGAGCCACATCCATAGCCACAGCCACAGAGAGAGCAGGAGCCACAGCCATAGCCACAGCCCAGTCTGTGAAAGCCACAGCCATAACAGGACCCAGAGCCACAGCCCAGACCTCCATAGCCACAGTATCCACAGCTACGGCCCCCACAGTAGTTTCCATAGTAACCACATATGATGTTGGTTTTTGAGGTTGTTCTTGGGTGGAGAAGGAGAGTAGAAGTGTCAGTTCAGTGTGGACATTTCTCCCAGAAGAGGGCCTTTTATATGCCCTCAGTGTGGGTGTGCTTTTTAAAAAATAGGCTTTTTAAACAAAATCTATATCAAAAGACAAAGAAAAGTCCATTGTTTTGACAATGTGATCAATATAAGAAGAGAATATACCACTGGAAAACATATATGTACCTAACATAGAAGTAAAAAAATATAGAAAGCAAATGTTAAAAGACATAAAGGGAAAATTGACAATAATACAATAAAATTTAGGGATTATAAAACCACACTTAACATCAATGGACAGATCATCCAGACAGAAAGTCAATGAGGACTCAGTGGTCTTAAATGACACATTAGACCTGTTGGAATAATATATATCAACAGAAAATTCCATCCTAAAAGAGCAAAAGCATATTCTTTTCAAATATTCATAGAATGGCTTCCAGAATTGATTACATGCTAGGCCTCAAAACAACTCACAAACATTTAAAAGATAGAAATGACATTAGTTTTGTTTTTTTTTCTGACTAAATTGTATATACATTGAACTGTTAATATTCTAAGTAACTATATGATAAAATTAGCATTATGTTTTTGTGTTAGCAATAATTACAGAGTTGTTCCATTCTCAAAATGTCCAGTCTGTCAGCTTTTTATCCCGGCATGTTGACCTCTTTTGCATAACACTTGAATTAGAACTATCTTTCCTTCAAATCTGTGTGATCATTCACCATTTTGGGTGCCCAACAAAAAGTGGGACGAGTGTTAGAGTTTAAAAATGTATTTTTGTGTCTTCAAGAAAATGCATGTGGGAAAACAACATTTTTTGTATTTTCTCATGGGTTTCTGATATTCAATGACAGTTAAAATGTTAGTTAAAATGTAATTTGTTTATTCCCTTCTGGTAACTTTAGACAGAGTTTATAGAGTAGAATCTGGGGCTGGTTTACATGGCAGTGAAATCAGTTTAAGAAGTTAGAATCCTCTGCATTTTAACCAACTTTCTTTGAAGAGCATCAAAATGATGCAGACTTTTATAATTACTTGATACATGTAACATCATACCTATGTCAAATGAGTCAAAAGAAAATATCTTAAATGGAAAAATGTACATGCTAATGATCACATCAACACATCAATCTGTTCAGCCATCATGTGTGTTTTTTTATGATATTAATTTTACATGGTAATTTGTTTCCATTTTTTGAAGTTTTATTGACGTATAGTTGATTTACAATATTGTGATAATGTCTGTTGTACTACAAAATGATTCAGTTTTGCATATACACATGCCCATTCTTTTTCAGATTCTTTTCCTATATAGGTTATCACAGAATATTGGGTAGACTTCTGTGCTATACCGAGGTCCCTCCCTGTTGACTGGGATTGGCACATGCCAACTCTTGTATATGGAATAGATGGTCAATAGCAATCTTTTTCTTTTGTCTTTTTAGGGCCACATCCATGGCATATGGAGGTTCCCAGGCTAGGGATCAAATAGGAGCTGTAGCTGCTGGTCTACACCATGGCCACAGCAGCATGGGATCTGAGCCACATCTGCGACCTACACCAAAACTCACAGCAACACTGGATCCTTAACCCACTGAGTGAGGCCAGGGGTTGAACCCATGTCCTCAAGGATACTAGTTTGTTTCTTTACCACTGAGCCATGATGGAAACTCCCCACCATCATGTGTTTTTTAATGTACTTTCTATGTATGTTTAAGGGTGGGTAAATTTCTTTCAAGTAAATATGTTATTATGACAGTTATTTTACTATCTACCTGATTGAGATATTATAAGAGGACCTCTTTACTACATTACATAACATTTTCACACAGAAAATAGCAATATATTCAGCTCTCACAGTGCAGAATCAAATAACACATTTTTAGTAAAAGCCAGTTGAAATGCTTTTTATTCTTCTTAAAGATTATTAACTTCCTAGAACATTTCCTAAATTTTCTAAGTGAATTGTATCAGTTAATCAAAAAATTAAAATAAAAACTATAATTAACAAATTTGCTTCACATTTGATTTAAAAATTTAAAACATTGCTTTTTTTTTTCTTCTGGGAAAAATGAGTTTTTAATTACATTTACTAGACTTCATAGAATTTACCTCCAGGAATTAATTTCTTTCTCCTGAAGAACTGAGTCATCCTCTCTGATTATAGCAGTCAGAGCTTGGCATGGCATCATTTTTCCTCGAGTCTTTTCTGGTCTGTTGTTCTGAATATACTCAATTCTCAAAGATTTTCTGTAATCAAAACTAACATAAGCTTTATTTCATTCTTCATACCCTTCAAAGTAATCCCAATAGCTATATTCTTCCTCATAGCAAAAGGTCACAAGAGTATTTCCGTGGAGACATTTTAATATGCCTTTACCTCTCCATTCACATTTTTTGACTTTTGGCCTCTACAGCTCTACTGAGATGCGCTTGCAGAGATCATCAGGAACTCAGTCTTACCACATTCAGATTCAAGCATTAATTTCACTCAGCCTCTGAGTACATTTAGATTGACCAACCTCTCTTTCCATTCCTAAGACTCCAAACTTCAGTTTTTCCCTACTCATACCCTCTTGGTTCATTTCCAACCTCAGAAGCTAATTATTCTGAATATCCTCTCTTTTATCACCTCAGATTCTGCCCCCAAATATTAGTGTGCTCAGCTAAGTGTTTGCTTGACTTATAGACTCTTGTATCTAGCTAAACTCTGTGGAGATAGATCAGTTTTGGAAATCTCTTTTCTCTAGTCAATCTCAATTTCATTTTCAATCTCAGTACTTCATGCATATTTCCTATATATATTTACAATGTTACTATATATTCTTCAAAATAACACTTTCTCCATAGATTAATATTCACTAGAAATTTAATAAGACAAATTATCTTCATAATTCTCTATACCACCCTGCCTGTTTCACTTTTTAACTACATCTCAAAGCACACATGGCACGAATTAGGTAATAACTTTCCTTTACCATAATCCTTCAGTATCTTCCCACATTAGGATTACTAGAGCAAATACTAGATGTGGAGTTACATTTCAGCTTAAGAATATTGGAATTCAAATTTGAAATTCATGATATTGTGCTTCCCAAGATTTCAAGAAGAATACTTCTGCTACAATAATTTATTTATCTGCTATTCAGATTTAATTGGTTGTTTTGCATTTTCAGTTGCTATACCTGGCAAACCAAAGCTTAGAAAACTCAGCCACCATGATCTAACATGACATAGCCATGACCACATCTGTGAGCTCATCTGGTAATACCGTTCCTGTCCATTAACATTCATAGATCTTAGTAGGTCTTCACTTGTTCAAACAGACCAAATTTGTTTCCACCAAAATATCTCTACCCATGAACTCTTTAAGCAACAGCAAGAATAGCTTGCCTTCTCTCCTGGTTCTCTCAGTAAGGCATTCTCTGAACACCCAGTTTTAAGTAATCCTACACCAATAACTTTTTTTTCATTTCCCCTAATTCACCCTGACTAAATAGTTACATAACCCATCACCATCAGAAAATATCTCATTCACTTTTTAAATCTTTGTCTGTCTTAAATTTCCTGACCTGGCTTAATCCAGAATATAAACTCAATTATAATAGTGACCTTGTCTGTCATGCTCACTTCTTCATTTCCAGTGCTTTAATAGTGCCCAGTATCCTTTCTTAATATATTTAGTAGATGAAGAAATCATAAATGATAAAATCAGTGGCATGGAAGAGTACTTTTATATTTATTTTAAACTTCATGCATTGAAATAATTTTGGATTTATTGAATGTTACCAGACTAACAAAAATTCTAGTATACTCATTATTCAATGTCCCCTAATGTTAACATCTGTTGTAACCGTAATACATACATCAAACCAAAGAAATTAACCTTGTACAATGATTTTAACTATGGACTTTTATTTCACATTTTTTGTCTATTAAAGTCTTTGTTTGGGAGTTCCCATCGTGATTCAGTGGTTAACGAATCTGACTAGGAACCATGAGGTTGCACGTTCGATCCCTGGCCTTGCTCAGTGGGTTAAGGATCTGGTGTTGCCGTGAGCTGTGGTGTAAGTTGCAGATGTGGCTTGGATCCCATGTTGCTGTGGCTGTGGTGAAGGCCGGCAGCTACAGCTCCTGTTAGACCCCTAGCATGGGAACCTCCATATGCCACAGGTGCGGCCCTAGATAAGGCAAAAATACAAAAAAAAAGTCTTTGTTTGGTTACAGGATACAATTTACAGTATTTGTGTATATTTTTAGTCTCTTCCAGTTAGTGACAGTTCCTCTGGTTTTATTTGAATTTCAGGATGAGTCACATATTTTGTGGAATATTTAACAGTTTGGATTTGTCCGAAGTTTTCTCACACCTAACTTATATTTTTTCAACAAGAATACCAGGAGAGATGTGCCTTTTTCAGTGCAACATATCAGGGGGAATCTCACACTAATAAATCATTGAGAGTTTTGAGAATCATTTTTAAACTCAGATTTCTAATACCATAATTATTCTTCCCTTTTTATATACCCAGGTTAATGAAGTTAAACGTTGGAGTTTCTAACCTGCTTTTCTTTCAGATATAAAGTTAGAGACAAATGTTTAGTTGAAGTATAAACCAAAAGGTAGTATAGAATACTGCTTTTCAAAAAAAAATGATAAAACACTTATTTATCCAATGTTAAACAAGTGAATTCTGCCACTGTATCTTTTCTCACAAACTCTCCATTTTCTCTTCCCCATTGAAGTCCCCCTTTTGCTCCCAGGATTGTATATATACAGGTAGGAGGATATTGTTAAAGTAAAACTGAAATTTTCTACAGGTGGAATTCACATGGGTTGTATGATCTCATGGAGCTAGTAACATAGTTTAAGCTTGGAATGTGGAATACACAAGTCACCAAATTAGAAGAACAATATCTCATTAAAGTCATATGCTCTCATGATAGGCATCATGACACACAGCACAAAAATCTTATCTTAGAAATATTTTTATGAGGAATTCTTGACATAGTTTTAATTTCAATTTGTTTGGTATATGAATGCAATACATTCTGTGGTTTTTCCACATACCACCTAGTTGGTATATAAGGTCCTGCACATATTAAAATTTTTAAACTCTTAAAATGTTTAAACTCTTGAAACTAACTCTTCTCTTCAACTGAGCCTTCTCCTTACATCATGAGTTTATACAGTAACTACTGTGGTGGCCTGGGCTATGGCTATGGTGGCCTGGGATGTGGCTATGGATGTGGCTATGGTCATTATGGATATACCTGCTATCATCCATACTGCTGTGTAAGATACTGGTCCTCTGGCTTATTCTGAGGAATTCTAGATGACTCATCTGTTCAGAGATCCTCCCTGGTGACTGAGCAGTTCAAATCACATAGTGGGCACCCCAGATTGAGGCTTGACACTAGGAAGATGAATCCACTTGGATAATTTGAAAACGAATGTGAATGGCCATAGGACCATGAGAAAATTAGACTCTGTGAAGAGTGTACACATGCTCACTTCTGAAACAAGGTAGAGGAAAAAGACTGAGACTACCTGGGACTCTGATTGGTTTCTCATGACCACTGTAGCATGTGCCTCAGCCAGCACCAAGTGACCACCCATTCTAGTCCCCATGGCTTGCTGTGCAGCTCCTCACCAGGGCAAAAGCTCTCACTGCTCAGGAAAATATGCAGTTTGGGGGTTAGAGCCAACTTGGTCCCAGTACTACATTTGGTGGGATGGGAGTAGACATTGCTAGTTCTCTTGAAGGCAGAAAATCCGGAACAGTCTGGACCTCCTATTGGTATGCTGGAACTGCCCCAGAGTATGCCCCTGCCTGCCTTGGGCAGCCACTCTTCCCCTTTTTACTGCATAATTTCTTGCTTCTGGGGAAAGGTGCCAATGCAAATATGTGGGGAGAACACAGATGTATAGGAAGTAGATTCAATTCAAACCCAACCCTCAGGGCTTCTGCTCCAGTACCTTGTTACCTGACCCAGCTCCCAATGAGGTGGTGTAGGACATAGAGCACAGAATCTCCAGCTCACACCTGCTTTGGCTCCAGCCCCTTCACCTCTAGTCTCACCTCCCACCAAGGTGATAGCTGATAGCACACACTGAGGAAAGATGTGATTCAAACTTATTTCATATCAGCTTTCCCACCAAAGTCACTGGTCACACACAGATTGTATAAGGACAGAGTCACACAAGGACACACCCTCAAGACTTTTATAAGTTACTATTTCACTTAACTTTATAGAGATAGAGAGTTAAGCAAAATGAGGAAACAAATGAGTTTTTTTTAATCTCTTTTTTATTTTTAGGGCCACAAGTGCAGCATATGGAAGTTCCCAGGCTAGGGGTTGAATGGGAGCTGCAGCTGCTGGCCTATGCTACAGTCACAGCAATGCTGGATCCAAGCCATACCTGTGACCTACACCAAAGCTCACAGTAACACTGGATACTTAACCCACTGAGAGAGGTCAGGGATTGAACCCACACCCTCATGTTTACTAGTCATGTTTGTTACTGCTGAACCACAATGGGAACCCCAAATGAGTTTGTTTTGAATAAAAGAATAAAAACAAAACCCAAAAACAATATTAATGAAATAGAGATAAATAATTTATCAGATAGAGTTCAAGGTGTTGATAATAAAAAGTGCAAATTAAATGGGAAAAATAGTGCATGAAAACAGTGATAATTTTAATGAGGAACTAGAAAACAGAAAAATGAACCAGTGAGAGCTTAATAATATACTAACTGAAGTGAATAAACACACCAGAAGGACATAGCAGACTAAATGATAAATAAGAAACACAAATAATCTGGAAGATAGAATAAGGGTAATCACCCAATCTCAGTGACAAAAAGGAAAACAAATTAAGAAATTAAAGCTATACATCAAACACACTAATATATGCATTATAGGAATCCCAGAACTAGAAGAAAGAGAAAAAGGGGATAGAAAATTAATTTGATGTAATTATTGTAATTGTTGAGTATTTTCATACTTAAACATGAAGAAGAAAACACATATCTAGGTAAAGAAAGCATTGAGGGAGCCAAATAAGATGATCCCAAAGATTCACATGAAGATTAAAATGGAAAAAATTGAAGATAAAGAAAGAGTTCTAAACATGGCAGGAGAAAAACAGAGTGGCATACAAGAGAGCCCTGATATTTCTGCAGAAGTTTTGGAGGCCAGAACTGAGTATTATTAAATACTTAAAGTGATTAAAGGGAAAAACCTACAACATAGGATACTATAACCTACAAGATAATTATTCAGAATTGAGAGATAAAGAACTTCTCAGACAAGCAAAAGATCATCAATCATAAAGCAATCCTAAAACAAATGTCAAAAGGTCAGCTTTAAATGTGAAAGAAAATGTTACAACAAGAAGTAAGAATTTATAGAGAAGGAAAATTCTCATTAGTAAAGGCAAATATATAGTTACGCAATGGATCAAACACTTAAATAAGCTACAACAAAGATTAAAAGACAAAAATTTGCAAAATCAACTACAATAAGCAATTAATGGGTGAACATGAAGATATAAAGTATGACATCAAAAATACAATACATAGGAGATAAGCAAAATATAAATCTTTAAAGTGTTTTTAAATTAAATGACTACCAGTTTAAAAAAAGTACATATAGTTATAGATCAACATATATGAATCCTATGGTTACCACAAATCAAAACCCTAACAATAGACACACAAAAACTAGAGATAAAATAACACAAGCATCCCATTAATGAGAATCATGACACCACAAAGGAAAAACATTTATATAAGAAGAAAAGAACAGAAAAGAAATAAAATAACTCACAGAAAACAAGTGACAAAATGGCAATAACAACATAATTATCAACAATCACTTTATGGAGGTCCTTGGTAGCCTACTGGTTAATAATCTGTCTTTGTCCTGGCGATGGCTTAGGTCACTGCTGTGGTACTGTTGGATCCCTGGTCTGCAGAACTTTTGAATGCCATGGGTCCAGTAAAAAAAATGTAAAATAATCACCTTAAATATCATCAATGGCTGAAATACTTTAACAAAAGACATTGGGTGAGGATTTCCCTTCGTGGCTCAGTGGTTAATGAACCTAAGATCCATAAGGTTGTGGGTTTGATCCCTGGCCTCACTCAGTGGTTTAAGGATCCAGTGCTGCTGTGAGCTGTGCTGTAGTTCACAGACTCAGTTCAGATCCCACACTGCTGTGGCTGTGGTGTAGACCAGCAGCTGCACCTCCAATTCAACCCCAAGCCTGGGAACTTCCATATGCTGTGGGGGCAGCTCTAAAAAGCAAAAATAAAATAAAATAAAATAAAACAAAATAATAAAATAAAATAAAATAAAATAAATAAAATAAATAAAAAAGACATAGGGTGGCTGAATGGATAAAAACAAACAAACAAGCAAAATGCCCTGAAGACTCACCTATATGCTGTTTAAAGAGAGTCGCTTCAGACCAAGGACACACACACACACACACACACACACACATACACACACACGCTGAGGTTAATGGATGGAAAATGATTTTACATGCAAATGGAAACAAAGAAGGCTGGAGTGGAAACACTTGTATCAGACAAAATAGGCTTTTTAAACAAAATCTATATCAAAAGACAAAGAAAAGTCCATTGTTTTGACAATGTGATCAATATAAGAAGAGAATATACCACTGGAAAACATATATGTACCTAACATAGAAGTAAAAAAATATAGAAAGCAAATGTTAAAAGACATAAAGGGAAAATTGACAATAATACAATAAAATTTAGGGATTATAAAACCACACTTAACATCAATGGACAGATCATCCAGACAGAAAGTCAATGAGGACTCAGTGGTCTTAAATGACACATTAGACCTGTTGGAATAATACATATCAACAGAAAATTCCATCCTAAAAGAGCAAAAGCATATTCTTTTCAAATATTCATAGAATGGCTTCCAGAATTGATTACATGCTAGGCCTCAAAACAACTCACAAACATTTAAAAGATAGAAATGACATTAGTTTTGTTTTTTTTTTCTGACAAAATTGTATGAAACTCAAAATCAACTACAGGAAGAAAAATGGGAAAAACACAAACACATGGAGACTAAACAACATGACATTTAAAAAAAAATTGGTCAATGAAGAAATCAAAGAGGAAATTAGTCAATATCCCAATTTAGAAAAAGTTATGGAGGACAATTAAGTGAACCAAAGAAAGTAGAAGGAACAAAGTGATAGATAGAAAATAATGAAGTAGATAATAGGGGAAAATCTAATAGGCTTTAAAAATTATCAAAATGCTACTGTTTGAAAAGCTTGACAATTATTAATCACTTGCTAATTTGGCCAAGGGAAAATGAAAAAGAAGCATATACAAAATTAAAGAAAAACACAAAAACAAGAAGTTTAAAAATTGTATGTATTTACTTTGTGGATCTTTATGGATATAAATTTGAAAATCTAGATGCAGTGGATAATTTCCTAGGGGAAATACAAATTATGAAACTGGAAACCCTTACATTTGGAAATTACAAAGAGACTGAATTTCTTAGAAGAAATAGAGAAACTCATTACAGAAATGCTCCCCAAAATATTCAATATCTAACTGATTACTCAGGGAGATTCTACTAATTTTCAGAAACAAGCAAATGTTCTGTGAAGTGTTCCAGAGCACTGCAAACTAGGAAAACTTCCTAATTCCCACCAGGAAGATTTATATTATCAGTATCAGTGGAGGGTAGATTATTCAAGTCCCACCATGATTTCTGCCTCTTGGTGTCAATAATTTGCATGTGCCCTCCTCTTGTGTGTGGGCAAGGCTTGTGATTTATATCTAACAAATTGAAAATAGCATAAGTAATCAAATATTTGTGACTGTGTATATGTGATGGTATATATGATTCTATTACATAGAATTGTCTAGAATGGTAGTGGCCATTTTGCTGGAGTATTTCTCCTTCCATTCTTTGCTTTGAGAAAACAAGCAAATATATTTGGGAACCTACATGATACAGACCTAATGGTAGCCTCTTGGAGGCTTCCCATCATCAGTCAATGTTGAACACCCCCCACCCCCCCACCATGCCCCAGTTATACAATCTGAAGGAATGAAATTCTGCCAACGAGGTGAACTTGGAGGCAGAGCTTTCATCATTTGAGACTCAGATGAGACCACAAATTTGACCAACACTTTCGCTAATGCATTGTGAGAACTTGAACCTCTTAGTATATAAATGAAATGTTTTAATATAATTATATCTGCCCACTGTGCATACCAAATAACTACTGCTATGTTAGGGTGTGATGGATTTTTAAAATATTTCTTAGGCTGTTTCTTTAATCAGAACATTTTAGAAAGAATTAGAAGTAGAAGGATATTACAGTATTCATTTATTATAAGGTATATATATGAAAACTGCAGAAGTGTTATTTTTATTTTTATTTACCATGCACCACAAGAATTTAACTTAACTTATAAATAATAATGTACTTAGGATTGAGAGTTGACCAGCATGACAAATATCATTCCCTTAGCAGCAGAGGAGGAAACTGAAGTTTACAAACTATAAGTTAATTTCTTAAGGCAGCAGGCAATGGAATGGGCCAAGAAGCTAACCTAGAAATGGTAAGAAAAACATATGTCCCTAGGAAAACAATTGTTACCTTTATTGCAAACTGAACCAAAAAAAAAATGCCAGTGGATAATTAGGACATCAAATGCATGACATCAAAACCAAGGTTACTGGGTTCCCTTGTGGCACAGTGGGTTAAGAATCTGGTATTGTCACTGCATTGGCTCAGATCACTGCTGTGGCTCAGGTGTGATCATGGCCAGCCAGCTTCCACCTGTCACAGGCATGGTCAAAACAAAACAAAACAAAAAAACCAAGGTTGCTGTTTGGATTGAAAAAGTTTATTAGGTCAACAGAAAAAAAAAAAAAACGCTCCAGTGTGAAAGCTATTAAGGCAGCTGTTACAACACCCTGTTGAAAGTAGAACTGTGCATTCACAGGTGAATTTCACCTGTTCCCACCTAATGAAGTAAATTCAGGGAATGCATAGGTTTAATGGTAGGTCAACAAGAGGCCACACTAGACTTCCATGATGCAGAATAACCATCACCCAAGGGAAGGTGCAGAACAATATGACTTCAGAATAGGTGAATCCTGATGTCCAGGTGTAGACGATTAGAGTCTTCCATGGCATCCTCAAAAGTAGCAGCCAAAGCCAGAGCCATAGTCAGAGCCACAACCACGGCCACAGCCACAGAGAGAGCGGGAGCCATAGCCATAGCCAAAGCCCAGCCTGCATAAGCCACAGCCATAGCAGGACCCAGAGCCACAGCCCAGGCCTCCATAGCCACAGCATCCATAGCCACGGCCCCCATAGTAGTTTCCATAGTAACCACACATGGTTTTGGTTGTTTTACTTCAGATAGGCAAGGAGGGTAGATTACCTCAGTATGGATGTTTCTTCTAGTAGAGAGTCTTTTATATGTCCTAGGTGTGACTGGGCTCCACCACATGTGCTCATATAATTGGCTAATTTTATGACTAATATAATTAGTGTGCTGTTTCAAGACTGGAGCATAAAACGTTAAAGCATTAAAGAGGCTTCCTGTAACTAACTGAAACCTTTTTAGAAGATGGTACAGTCATCATCTTATAAACTATCTTGTAAAGCCATCTTTCATAGCAAATCTTCATCTTAACATTCTATAACCAGATATCACATAAACAGAGAACATTTTTAACACTTGACTTGCAAAAATAACTTTTTTTTTTTATTCTGAACATCCTCAAGTAATACTCCTCTCCATTAAACGGTTCTTTTATTCCAGCCCAGAATCAAATAGTGGTGTCTTGCTGATATAATGGTGATGTGATTAAAATATAAAGTGAAGACTGAAGTATAACATAATGGTAATTTTGGAGATCCTCTGTATTTCATTAACTAATCAGTTAATTATTTTATGGGCAGGCCCATATGGAAGTTCTCCAGGCAGGGGTTTACTCCACAACACAACAGTAACCCAAGCAGCTGCAGTGACAATGCTGGATTCTTAACTCGCTGCACCACAAGGGAAACCTGGATCCTCAATATTTTAATAAGCTCTCTCCTAATTGTCAGAAGTATGAGAACACAAAATATTTTTCTGACTTCATCTGCTTTGATAAGAGACTCAAATAAGGAAACGTAATTTTAATATGATCAAACTCAGTTAAACTGTTTTATTCATTCAAAATGTTTCCTTTCCACATATGTGTCATGTAGGTATATTTTTATTAACAAAATATTTTAGCACAATATTGTGACAAGATGTCATTCACGTGTCATTCACGTGACATTCAACATGTGACATTCAACATGTGACATTCAACATTCATGTGACCCTTACATGACATTCAACATGTTTTTCTTGAAAGAGGCATTATTAGTAAACAGATTTGGATCACATTAATGTAAATTTTTCCAGAAATAAAATTGAATTTTCACTCTTGAAATGTTATATAAATATTTTCATTATCTCTCCAAATTTGACCAAATCTAATCTTGTACTACTAAGAGTCATAACTGAATTGATTGTTATAAGTTCTCAACAACTAGGGAAAAAAACCTTTGCTTGTTTACATTAGATATTAACAATTTGCATGTGGGAAATTTTCTAATTTTGCTTTCCAATAAATCTAATAATTTTCACACTATCCAGTGCTTATCATATATATTCATTTCTCTCCATCATTTATATCTTCTTTTGTGTGTGTCTGTGTGTGAGATAAAGGGAGAAACAGAGAAAAAAAAGACAGAGACAAAGAAAGAGAGAAACTACTGACCTTGTGGCTATTTTAGTTACTGATGTAGCAAAAAGCAAAAGGTATAGCTAATAATTTTTCCTAATGATCATGTGTGTAAAAGTATTTTCATGTGAAGCTCCAATAGTTGCTATGCTCTACATCGATCTAATATAAGTCTCATAAAAAAAAATTCAATGTGTGACTCAGGTCATTGGCAGATACAGTAGCACTACCGCTATCAAATATTCTATTTTCTACAGCAATTTTCTCCCTTCTGATAGTCTACATTCAAACATATGCTTCTAGACAGATATAATTCCACCCCTACATCAGTGTTCTGATCACTCTTTTCGTTCACCCATTAGAATCTCTACATGCAGTTGAGTTGATATGCCTGATAATCCTGCATAGCAAAAATCTCCTTGTTTTGAGGTTTCTTTTGGTGAACATTTTAAGATGGGTCTAACTCTGATGGTGTCCTGGAAGAATCCCTGTTGCCAGAAGATGGTGACTAGGGTGGACTAACATCATGAAAGCTCATGACTGTCTGGCCCAAAAGAATGCCGAACAATACGGTCCCAGTCACGGTATTTTATTTGATTTTCTGTGAAGTTCCTAGTGATGACCTCATCTTTATTCCACTCATTTATTAACATGCTTAATAAATTATTATTTGTTAAAAACATTTTTTTAATCCAATAAAGTGTAAAGAAGCAATAGCTACTATTTTTTCATTCACTACTCTTGAATGTTATAATTCTATCAGTGATAGAGGATCCACTTAAGGATTCTGCTTTGTAGATCAACATGACAGACCAGCCAAATTCCTTCCCAGTCCTCAGCTGAAGGCCTTCTGAAAGTAGGGGTGACAACCTTGTTCTCTGTAGTCTCTACTCTTCCCTCCGTGAAGTAAAAAATTCATTTGATCATGAAATGTTAACTCAAATTTCCGAAACAGTTACTGGGCAAGTTGGTAGTCTTGTAAAAATATGAGAAGAAGAGGGAAATGATTCCGTCTTACCGATATGTGTATTGGGTCCTCTACCTCTGATTTACATAAATTATTCTATTTCATGGATCAAGAAATGTATAAGCTAAACACTGTAATTTCTATTTTAGTAATACCAAATTAAACAAAATCTCAGGAATGTAAATTTGTAAAAACCTTTGGTGAAACACTGTGTTTATTCCTGCACATATATCTGATTCTTGATATAAGTTAGTGCCCTAGAATTGTGATTAACTTATTGGGCAAATGAGTGTCAATGTACTTATTCTGGCAGGAACATAGGGACTAAATCAATGAACAAAATATTTTATGTCAAATATGATTCAAATTATATATACCAAATACATAGACCATATATTTCTGTGTACATGAAGTTATAGAAAGCTCAAAAATAGACAAAACTAATTATCAGTGATGGAAGTAAGAATAACATGAATATGAGTGAATTTTATGAAATGTTTTTTCTGCATCTGCTGGGGTAACCATAGGTATCTTGTCTTATTTATTCTGTTAATATGGCAAAATATGTTATCATAGAGTAAACAAATTTTGCATTTCTAAAATTGAATTTATTTGCTAAAGATTTCTTTTTTTAATTTTTTTTAATTTATTTTTTTATTTTTCCATTATAGCTGGCTACAGATTTCTTATGTGACTATATCTTACAATCAACTTTCATAATATTGGCCTTATCCACGGTCATGAGAAAATGTTTTCCCTCCTGCAATATTATCAATAATATAGTTATTTTTAAATTTAACATTTGATATAATTTATTATTGAAGCCTTCTTGGCCTGCATATTTTGTATGTGTGTGTGTGAAAGTTTTAAAAAATGAGTATGTTTTGAAGACGTCCTATTTAAATTTTATATTTATTTTGTGCTTGTTTTGTTCATGTGTATCTTTGAAGGAATTTTTCCATTTCATTTAAGTTGTTGACTTATTATTTATTTACCAATTTATTTACCTAACTCCATATTAATCATGTCCGTAAGAGCAGTGCTAATATAATCTCTTTTATTCTAGATATTGCTAATGTAAATAGCTAATTCTTTTAAATTATCAATTTAGACTAATTTTTCTGTATTATTGAACTTCTCAAAGAAGTGCATTATAGTTCCACTAATCTTTTCATTCTTTGTTTTCTATTTCATTTATTTCTGCTTTTATATTTTTCATTTCCTTCCTTTTACATACATCAGATAGTTTGTCTCTTTTTACACACAAATATAATATTCTTATACGATATAAATCTTGGTTATTTTGTCTTTTAGGGCCATACTTGCAGCATATGGAGGTTCCCAGGCTAGGGGTCGAATTGGAGCTGTAACCACCAGCCCACAACACAACCACAGCAATATGGGATCTGAGCTGCAACTTCATTTACACCACAGCTCATGGCAACACCGGATCTTTAACACACTGAGCGAGGTCAGGGATTGAACCCGCATCCTCATGGATGCTAGTCAGGTTGGTTCAGCACTTGAGCCACCACAGGAACTCCCAAATCTGAAAACTATTCCTCAATAACTTTTTTTTTGTTTGTTTGTTTGACACTGATTTTCTGTATTAAAATTTCATTCTCACATTATTCAGGGAAGTATGTGGGTAGTAGGTTATGTCATATTATCCTGCATTGAATGGGAGACGGGTGAGACGTGGAAGGGATGAAAACGTATTAGTGAAATGAACAAATGTTCAGGGGAAGAATGTATTTTGTGAAATTTATCTTGGAATCTTGGGTCCCAAGAATTTCGTCCTCGTGTTTCCTTTCCTGAGCAGGTACAGAGGGTGTCTTAAACACCAGAAAGTGTTCAGGAATTTGGGCTGTTGTAGGACTTCCTGTGCTTCTTGATGACCTTGCTCGTAGGAAAGGTCAGCTCATGGTCTTCACGCTGGAATGCACATTGGAGAAAATCCCAGAGCGGCCACCCAGCTGTCCTATGTTTTGGCATTAACATATTTTCTTGTGGTCAGACTCCAGAAATCCATTCATTTAGGGAAGTGTCAAAAATGCAAATGAGGGAGCTCCCGTTGTGGCTCAGCGGGTAAAGAATCCTACTGGTATCCATGAGGACGAGGATCCAATCCCTGGCCTTGCTCAGTCAGTTAACACGGGCAGAAGTAACTCCATTAACAAGCAGGGCGTTCTGGATAAAGCATCTACTGCTACCTCTCCTCATCACAAGTTTCCTCAATAACTTTTATCAACCCTGTACTGTCATTTAGTTCAAACCAGAGAAACAACAAAAAATAATATCCTTTACAATAACACTATCGAATGTCTTGTAAATCACAAATTTCCTTCAGCTATTTTAATTTGTTTGATCCCAATAAATATACATATAATATGGAAATTGAGATACAAAGATGTTAGTAAGTTTTCTAAAATTCCAGAGCTATTCCATTTCAAAGATCAGGTATTTGTTCTTCATTATGCCACAGAAAGTGTCCCTTTCCCATCACAGGAGGCTTGAACACTTGCTGTAGCAGGATTTTTACTGTTTTAGATGATGACCCATTTCACTGTGAAATCACTCTGTTGTAAAATTTTCACAGCTGTCTCTCATTATTCCCAATGTCACTTAGTTTCCTAAATAAAATGTATTTCAATGTTTTGTTCACAAGCCCTTCCCATCAAATATGGTTGATAGTGCCCCTACACTTTCACTACAAAGTGATCTATACCTGTTTTCTACAGGTATGACTGGTCTCTAGTCTCTGCTGATGTGCAGATATGACATCCTGGTCACCAAATCAACTATGCCTCTTACCAGGTATATTAGAAAACAGCAGGGGAAGTCTGTTTTAAATTGCCACAAAAATAGAAGTTTAGAACAACACCCATGTAGGACTGCACAGTCTTAAAGGATCAGGAGTCTAAGCACAGCGTAACTAACACCTCAAGGTCTCATAATATTGCAATCAGCCAAGACATCTACCAAATAACTTTCCTGTATAAATTGAGTTCCCAGACTTGGATGTCTCAAATTTAGTGTGAAATGTATTAAAAAGTCATCCGTTTTTTCTTTATCTGAAATTCAAATTTGTCCATCTTGAGTTTTATTTGCCAACTCCAAATATATGTATAATCGCAGGGGTTTCATCTCATCACCTTTGCCAATGTCAGAGGCAAGTTACAGGTCCTTCTCATACTGAAGGGAAGGGGATCAGATAAGGGTGAATGTCACTGGGGATCTGCTTAGAATTCTGCCTGCTCACAACTGTGGATTTATTCCTTAAGCCTAACTAGTGATCACGTTTCCTCCAGGAGAGATGAAAGCTTTTGAAATAAGGTTTCAGCATATGGACATTTTCTGAAGTGTATTTCCTCCTCCCTGGCCAAAAAGCAATTTCCCTTTTTGTGTGATTGACCAACTCCTATTCATCCTTCCAATTTCAGCTATAAATTTGTCTCTTTTCAGAAAATTTCCTGGCCCTTCCCCTTACTTCCTCTTCTTAGTTCTGGCCTCTCTTCTGATTTCTTGCTCTGCATTTCCCAAAGACCCCTGTATATAACTATATTCTAGCAATATTGTGATGTTTATCTTTTGTGAATTTTTGTCTTTCTCACACTTTTAGAAAGCAGGGGTGAATGCTTTAGATCCCTATTAAGAGCATACAATGAAATACCCTCTATTTAGTTAAGAGTCTGAAGAAAGAGACTACTCATTATTAAATTCCCAAGAGATAATCCTATTCCTTTAAGAACGACAAACTATCCATCCCCCTTTGCCCTTCTTCTTCTCAAGATTGACATTTCTTTCAACATTCAAGGTGTCCTAGGGACAGGAAATTTATTTAACCAAATGTGGTTGAATATTGACTCCAGTTCTTGTGGTCTTTTTATAGCCCATATGAAGATTGGATGTCTATAGCTAAAACCTATTGAAACTGGCCTCCCCTCCCAGACATAGCAATATAAAATGTTTCAGTTCTATATTTTCCTGATATTAGCAAGCATCACCTTTATTTTTCCTCTTTTCTTTTCTTTCTTTCTACCCTTTTTTTTTTTTTTCTGTGTTTTTAGGGCCATAGGCTAGGGGTAGAATTGGAGCTACAGATGCCAGCAGCTTACACCACAGCCACAGCAACATGGGATCACAGCCACATCTGAAATCTAAGCTGCAGCATGAGGCAATGCCAGATCCTTAACCCACTGAGCAAGGCTAGGAATCAAAGCCACATCCTCAAGGATACTATGTCATGTTCTTTACCCACTGAGCCATAATGGGAACTCCAGGATAACCATTTTTATTCAGGCTGCAAAGATCAAATTCATTTCTAACTTTTAGTATCCTAGAATAGGGTGGGACAGAATTGGACTTGCAAGATCAGTTAATTTCACCCTTTCCCCAAATTTGTAATTTCTGCCCAAAACAGTTTTAGTAGTGGGTGATCCTGATGGGATTTAGACACAACCAGATATAGAGCACTGAATAGGGAAGTCATTCTTGTTTCATATGCAATCATATATTTGAAAGGGCTCTTGTGTTGTGTTTTTTTTTGTGTGTCTGTGTCACCTTCATCTTTCATCCCACTCTATTTAGTGTTTCTAGAAAGACAGAACACATCTGCAATCCTAGTCCTACTAATTTTTCAGTGCCATTCTTTCAGGTATAATAATTGGGTATACCACCCAGAATTCCCCACAATTCTAAGTGCTAATAAGAAATAAGTACTTTTTAAGAAATTATCTTCTCTAGGTTTTTCTCTATTTTCCTTTTCTATTGATGTCTAATATCATACAGGTTTACCTTCAAAAAGCCCATGATGCCCATGTACTCTTTTAAATTATCTATGCCACCATTCATATACAGGACCATTTAACCTGTCTTCATTTATACACCTAAATATTGAGTATTCTGTTTCTCATCTTCCAACCTACTTTTTTTCACCATTGACATCTTCCCAAGAATTTTTTTCCTGAGGCATTTGCCTATTGTGTGTATTTGTGTGCTTGTGTTGATGAGTATACGAGTGCTGGTAATATGGAAAGTAAGAAATATATAGACCCAGGATCATGACACACAAATGTTTCCAAACAAACCCTTAAATTAAATGACTTAAAACCACAAAGTTCAGCCAATAAGGACCAATTACTTTGGGGGTGAAGCTCAGAATTCAATGTAACATTCCACGTGTCATGGGTATTAACCAATCAGAATAGAGGTCAGATATGTACAATTGTAATGAATAGCTGAGCATTTGCCCTGCCTTTCTTAAGGGAAGTAGTCCTGAATTACCTGTTGTACAATGTATAATTTCTGAAAGGCATTATTTCACAATTTGTCAACTTTAATACGATGGGAAGGCAAATCCATTCCTAGTTAGTCTGACATGGCAGGAAGAAAAATTTCGTCTATGCCCATTTTAAAATAATGATACAGATGTCTAATATTTTTTAACAAAAGGTCACATTACATTTCAAGTGAAAGAATAAGTTGAATAATAATGTATGCAATGATCTCATTTTTATAAAGAAAAATTATATAATATTTGGCATTTATTGAGATGTTAATATGATACAATTGCTTTCTTCAATGACAATGAAGGCAATTCCTAGAATAAAAAGTGGGAAGTCAAAACATTGTTTTCTTTAATACATGATTTCTCATCAATATTCAGCCTGTTTGGTTTTTATATCGGGAACTCAGTATGAAAACTGGCTTTTCCAAACGTGTCTAGGGCAGTAGCAGGATGTATCCTCCGCTGGTTAGGGTAGTCAATAGACATTCTTGCCCTCCGTGCAGCTGAGTCTCTGCAAGTTAAGTGAGTGAATCTCTTAAAAACAGGCATTTGCTAAACCCTCCTCCTAACTTTCTCTTGGAACAGATGTTGTGTGCCCTTGTTGACATCTAATTTCAACACTCTTGCTTCATTTGGTATTCTAAGAGGCATTATAAAAATTCTCTAATAGGAAAAAAAAAGTTACTCTGCAGGTGTTACATTGTCTTCTCTCCCAAAGACTTCTATCTTCTGGGAGAAGGACATACACATCTTGAGCAGCATGCTAATCAACAGCAGAAAATTGTCACAGATGTTCATTTCTTTAAATGAAGCATAAAAACATGGTTCAATATAATGACAGTAGGTCTTTATTCTCAGAGGGATAGTCCTTATGGCCTGAGACACAATGATGTTCCACAATACAGAATCAATTTAAAAATCATGAAATAACTTGGAAATCTTATACAGTCATTAAAATGATAATCTAGAAAAGACTGATTCCATTAGAAAATATTACATAAATAACACCAAATGGACAATCTAACCTGAAAAAAAAAAACACTGTGTATAAATTTTTAAAGATGTTAAGCAATTTCAAAATACGTTAAAATAATTATTTTAAAATATAAAAAGTATACACATCATACTGCCAGCATTGAATATTGTATGGTGATGTCAATGTGTAAAGATTTTATCTCTTTTTTGTTCATTTTCTATTTTTCTAAAATAAATGTCTGATATCTTCCTAATTATAAATTATCATTTTGAGTTCCCATTGTGGCTCACCAAGTTAAGGACCTGACATAGTCTCTATGAGGAGGGAGTTCAATTCCTGGCCTTGCTCAGTGGGTTAAGGACCTGGCATTACTTAGCTGCAGCATTTGCATAGGTTGCAGATGCAGCTCAGATCTGGCATTGCTGTGGCTATGGTGTAGGCCTGAACTGCAGCCCTGATTTGACCTCTATTCTAAGAACTTCCATATGCTTCAGGTGTAACATAAAAAGAAAAAAATATATATCATCTAAAAAAAATTACAAGTAAATCAACCTTAAATGTTTATTGAATTAAAATTAAAACACATCATGCCAGGAAGACTAACCATGGTCTTATTCACCTCAGGGACTTCCTTCTATGGATTCCTTACTGGTTTCTCAGTCTATATAATCTGAGTTTAGCAAAATGGATGTCATCTCTTACTCATTTGTTTTTCTTATAATTATGTTCCTCAGGAATTTTAAGTTCAAAAATATTTAGATGCTAAAATACATATGTTCCATATATTGTCTTTCCCTTGATGTTTTGTGAGAAATAATGCTAGAGAAAATATGGAATTTTATTTGATGCTGTAAAAACAAATTTAATTATACAATTTTTTCTAATTTAGTTTAATAATTCATGACTTACTTCTATAAAGCTAGTTATAGTATCCTTACCTCCTACTTCTTAAACATTACAAAAAAGTTGATTAATATGAAAAAAGACACAGTAATGCATTCTCTTCTACAACCTCTTCTTCTGAAGCCACAAGTTTACTTTCTATTCCCAAATGATTGACAACAATAATTTTGCCAAATATTTTGCATTACATGACATGGATCTTCATTTTTCATTTCTCCACTGACAGCTTTCCCCTTTGCCCACAATCAACAGCTGGATCCAATGGCACAGTTTCCTTTTTTTTTTTTTTTAATATACACTAGCATACTATTTCCTGTAACAATTTCCATTAATAGACAGATCTG
Source organism: Catagonus wagneri (assembly GCA_004024745.2). Lineage (NCBI taxonomy): Eukaryota > Metazoa > Chordata > Mammalia > Artiodactyla > Tayassuidae > Catagonus > Catagonus wagneri. The sequence goes on along the minus strand of PVHT021183697.1, from coordinate 2,297,275 downwards.
CTAATGTATAGTTTCAACATCATAGGAAATTACAGAAATGAATAATAATTTCTCATTCACCTTACGTGTTCGGGTCAGCTGCTTTGTGTCTGCTTCTTCATGTTCTCTCATTCTGAGATCTAAGCAGAAGGATCGATGGTGCACCTCTTGATGGCATTTTTATTTCAAAGAGGAAAGAAAACCGGAATCACTGGTTAAACTTATGATGTATTTGACATAAGGTGTTCTAGTGTGATGTAAATCTCAGCTTCTCATATTCCTTGACCAAATACATCACATGGAAAATCCAACATCAGTGGGACTGGGAATGTATAATCCTTTTGCAGAGAAGGAGAGAGAGATGATATGGGCCAAATAATACAATTTACTGTGTGATAATTCTCTGGGTTGCCATTGATGCTGATCTGGTGAAAGTTTCATCCAAATACATTTGCAGTGTGGTGAGGTATTTGTCTACACAGAAGCTTCACTAGTGTCCACTTACAGAGAAAACCTTCCTGCCATTTGAGCCTCCAGTGCCCCTCAGTCTGTTCGCTGCTTTCTTATAATCTATTTTCTTGCTGCCTTCTCTTCTAGATATTTCTACACTGACCTTTGGTATTCAAACGGACTTCCCATTGTGAGTAGAATGTGCAAAAATTGAGGTTAGTGAAAGCGAAAGACTTTTAGACTCCAGACTCAACTTCTAACAATATGATGATGTTGATGATGGGTGCTATTATCTATAAAGGTGTTGCACAAATCTCTAAACGATTAATATACATAAAATTATTTAACATCTTATATAACCCTATAAGGTAAATGTAAGTATCCTTTTCATTTTACAGATAAGAAAAAAAAAGTGCAAGCGTAGAAAAAAATGCCCTAGATAAAAAAGATTTGTTGCTTGTGGTAGGAAAAGGAGACGGAACATGATCATTTTGTTTTCTATGTTTAAAGCAAGGCTTCTTAGTTGCCTGTTAGCTGAGTTTTTTGTTTTTTGTTTTTTTTCTCTTATACGGAATCAAAGTGTAGGGAAGGAGAGGTAAAGGGTAGAAGAATCTTTTTTGACTGGTTGCCTTCATATTTTTTGTGCTTAGCAGATGGTAAAAACTGGAATCTTTGGATGGATCCTGGAAGAAAATAAAAACAGCTCTTCTTTCACTGGGTAACATCAGACTTCTCCTCTAGGTCTCTGATTCCTTACTCTCTTGATCCAGTATCTCTCCATACTTTGTGAAATCTATTATTTACCACCATCACAATCTCTAAGTCAAAAGCTTTGAAGACTATGACACCTGGTGCTAAAATCTATTCTCACATTGAGTACATTGAATTATCATGTAGACAACTGATTGAAGCATTTCTGACTCAGAATCTCTTTGTCTCCTCTTCAGCTCTGTTCTATTTTAGCCAATGACTCCCAGACCCACAGTGAATATCCAATATGCTCCTTTTCTAAAAATTAAACCCCAAATCCTTCCATCTCTTATTCCCCCACTTCCTCGCATGTATGTTACAGACATGCTGTTTCATCTACACTGTCAAAATCAGGTTTTCCTTTAACACCCTCCTCTTAAAAAATCTATTATGTATTTCTCACTTAATATCTCCTGTGTTCTATAGTTTATATCCAATGTCTTTACATTATTACTAATAATGCCTCCTTTAACATTCAAGTGTACTAGTTTGGACAATAAATGATATGGCCTTCCATCTCTATTGTTTGTTTCATCCATCACACTTCTTTCAGCAATCCTTTTTCTCCTTCTACAACTCTACCCTGTCAACTCTTATCTGTGTATTAATTCAACTCTTCTCAACTCCAACTCAGACTCCTAACAGCTGCTGGAGAAAATCCCAGAATTGCGTGGACTGGTGCCACCACACACTTTCAGCATTCTCATTTTGGCTGACTCCTCAGCACTACTTAATAATCCTTTCCCTTGTTCTCAGGCCTCTTTCTCTCTTGCTTTCACATCAGCTGTGCCAACCCTTCACTGGTATCATGGGAGGTCTCTTGCTCAGTGCTTCCTTCTGCCTCTGTCCTCCTCCGTCTGTCACTCTTGCTCTTTATTTCATGGAGAAAAGAAAATCTCTTGGGGAAAAACTCTATCAACTCCCTTCCCACACACTTATCTACATTTGCACCTGTCTTTTAGCCTTTTATCTTATTCAGAGAGGAAACCATGTCCTCCCTCCTGTCCAAAAAATCATTCTTCCACTTTGCTTTAAATGCCAGCTCCTTCAACACCTTGCTTGATAAATTATCCCCTTGCCTACTATATTTTCAGCCTTCTTTTTTTCCACTGATACTTTCCCTTTAGTCTATAAACACGCTCAAGCCTTTTGATGTTAAAAAGCCTGTCTCAACACCATATCACCCCTGGGTAGTTTCTTCTGAACTTTTACATCTAAGATTTTAAATGTTTTTCTCTAATGTCTCTCATTTAGTTTTCAATCTACTCTAACCTGTCTCCTACTTTCACTATAACCTTTCTGCTGTTCTCACTCAGGTTACCAACAACCTATTAGATACCCAGTATCATTGGCATGGCTCATGTTTCTCCACTGTATTTCCTGGCATTTGGCACCGATGACCACTTCTTTCGCTGGTTTTCATGATATGATTTTCCTGACTTTATTATCTTTCTTTTACAGGTACTTCTTATAAGTCTACCTGTTAGGCAGCTGGAGGTCTCTCCCTGGTCATTGGCTCTATCACTAAATACACAAAATCTAATTCCATAAGCAGAACGCAAAATCCTTTCATGATACAGCCTCTAGGTTAGGCTCTAATACCATTTCCAGCTACCCCTTTGTATACCAATAGCCATTTTATACCATCTTTCCTACTTATAACTTGCTGATTGTGATGTGCATTCTTAGATCTTCTTATCTATGGATAACTGATGCCATCTGTGATAACGCCTCTTCCATCTAATTCTCAACTTGAGCAATACATCATCTGAGTTTCCTTGTTTGCCACCTATGCAACCTACATAGTCAAGTTAGGCAGACCTAGGTAATCTCTCTACTCATTCCCCACAGATTCCAGAACTTATTATTTATTATAGGAGTTAGTATTTGTTTTCTATTTATTTTAGGTATACTTCAATTGACTTTATTAATTCATTAATTTCTAGTTTATTACATAAACTAGAGACCTAGCATAAAAAGTAAAATTCCAGTTGTGGTTCAGTGGGTTAAGAACATGACATAGTGTCCATAAGGATGCAGTTTCAGTCCCTGGCTTGGCTCAGTGGGTTAAGGATCTAGCATTGCCAGAGCTATGGGGTATATTAGAGATGGGGCTAAGATCTGGTGTTGCTGTGCTTGTGGTGTAGGCTTGTAGCTGCAGCCCTGCTTTGGCCCCCATCCTGGGAAGTTCTATAAGATGAATGTGCAGCCATGAAAAGAAAAAAAAAAAAAAGTGAAATAAGACATCCTCCCTGCCTGAGGGATCTTGGAGCATAGCGAATCAGAGAGATAGGTGAATCTACATTACAGGTTAGTCTTCTGAAAGAGATGGCCACAAGGGCATCATGGGAATATAAAAGACAGACACCAGGCTGATGATAGTTAAGGCAAATCATCTAGAAGTAGGGACACATAGGCTGAGTTTTCTATGACAATGATAAGGTAGCCAGATAAAAACAAGACAGGAGGTCATTCTAGCTGAGAAAATAGCACATAAAAGAGCCCTGGTATACAAAAACAACATTTTTTTTCAATAAATATATATAGTGATTATAAATTCTTTAATATCTGTCTTACCTTGTTTATTTCTATATTGTCAGCAGGGTGCAGGCTTTCTGTAACAGAAGTCTGCTTTATAAACAAATGGCTTTAGCAAAACAATACCATAATTACACATGTTTATACAGTTATATGATGATGATGATAATGATGACTAATGATGATGATGACACAGCTAAAAACACTAATGCATGAACAAAAGTTGTTTCCCACAGAACATGCATTGTTAAGAACTGGGCTCTGAGTGGTACAGCAGTAATTGACATTAATTATCCCTAATCATGATAAACTTTAAACTCATTTAGTCATAGCAAGACCAAGGCAGTTGTTGAAATAAGTAGCTCCATTGTCCCTCACACACCCTGACTCTTGCCCTTTGGATCTTTTTCTGTCAGACTCTCACTTTGATATATCATTTAATATCGAGCTTCTCCATGGCCATACTTTATATTTTCTATTTTACCTTCTTTTGGCTATTGTTTTTCAACTAATTAGGGGATTAAAAAGAAAACATGAAATATGTCTCATGGTTTTGTAGCTGGTCAGCTTCTTTGTGGTCCTTTCTTATCTAAGGGTGATTTTAGTGTAAATTTACAGGATGGGTTCGGAACAGTATCTGGCAATTGCTCCAATTTCAATCTTCATCAGTGGTCAGTGTAGCAAGTTTTCAGACATGTTATGGTCATGTCTAATCTAAACAAGTGTGTTGGGGTGGGGGGAACCAAAATATTTCAATTTCTAATTTTTCCAGGGAGGAGGAAGTGATATAAATGGTAGTAAAAATACAAACGAAAAGAATGCAAATTCATAATCATAATGCTGGGCAGATTTGACTTTCAACCATCACTCTTCCATTTACCGCTTCTGTGATTTTTGATCAATTAGTCAGTCATTTTATGCCTCGATTGTTTAATATGCTTCATTGGGGGTCTGTCTTTTAAGATTTTTTGATGATTTAATGAGATAAGATACAAAATAATGCTCAGCAAATGTTGGTTCCCCAATAATTCTGGACAATGATAAAGGGTATTAAAAAGTTCAAAGTGAATGGAATAGTGAGACTCATTGTACTTAAGTGTCAAATCTACCACCATCATTTCCATGATGGCTGATAGATGAGTTTGACTTGAACGCATCGCCAGTGAGAAAAATCATAGATCAACAATTTTTTGGGATACACAAAAAAACTGGGCTACAGATTTTATATTTGTAAACAGTATAGTGCCTGTATATGTCTGCTTTCTCATATGTCCTACTTCTGAAGTCAAAACGTCATTTTTATTTTTCTGCCAGAATGAGCTGCCTTGTCATTGAGGTTGCTAAAGGCAATGACAGGGTGAAAGGGCTCAATGAATAAATTCTAGCCAAGCCTTATACTTTCGATGCCTCTGGAGGGAAAGTTTGCAAGACAGACCTATACTTGGGAAAATTTTGGTGATATAAATATAGTAAGTAGGCTGAAAAGAAATCTGTGCTCTGACCAGAATGTTAGTCTCAGAAGAAATATTTCTTTAAGCAGTTGAGAGAAAATAGACCAGAGTGAAATGACTGAACAAATATATATGATAATTATATTTATATTGACCCAGGGAAGTTCTTCTTTTATCAGTTATTCATCAGTGTAAAATACTAAGGATTATATTTTTATTTTTAAAGTTAATTGTCTTTTTATTAAAAAACATAAAAACAGTATTTCTCTGGTTATATAATTTTCTTTTTTTTTAGATTAAAGTATAGTTGATTTACAATGTTGTGTGAATTCCTGCTGGGCAAAAAAGTGACTTGGTTGTATACATACATACATTCTTTCTTAAGTTATTCCTTCCCACTATGGTTTATCCCATGAGATTGGATATAATTCCTTACGCTACACAGTAGGAACTTGTTGTCTATCTCTGGTTATTTTTATATAAATACACTTAAAGCTTACTGAAGAGTCTAAGCTATTTAAATGCTACTACCTAAATACCTGCTTCCTGCTTTCCTCTTAATAATAAGATCCAGAAGCATGAGGTAATGCTTTATCTAAACGTGTTATTATCTTTGTGAAAAATTACCATAACACCCTCACAACAATAACAGAGATGCCTTTGACTGACATGGTGTTGTCAGCATTAGTGTTTTCCTAATTAGAAATTATATGTATATCACTACCTCATAAAGGATATTGGCCATTTAGGTCTTTGATCAATGGTTAAATGTCTGGGAAGATTAGGTCACATAGGTAGAATTCATGTCAACTAATCAATACCTGTTAAAATATATGAGAGGATATAAATCTTTTGGTTGTGGAACAATTTTGTTCCTAAGACAACAGAACCATTTGTCAGACTATGCTTTGAATGTCTCCACTTGTACCTCCAATAAAATATGTTCTCTAAGCTGTAAACTGATTCTGTGATCTCAGACGTTATTACCAAAATGCTCAAAATGGGGTTAGTAGGTTACATGTGACGCTGTTAAAATTAGTGATGGGTTAAAATTTGGAATCTAAGGGACTATGACCTTTAACCAAAGAAAATAATTTCACTGTAGCTATGTGATTGAACAGGCATAATTTTCTATAGAAATTAGTTAGTATAAGTTATCCATTATAAATTTTCTTTGTCTAAAAATCCTTCTGAGAAATTAATGAACTTCTGTGAACATTTATTGATTCGTTCATCCATTCACTTAAAACTTCATTCAGCAAATATTAAGAATCCACGACATGTCAGACAACCTGTGAGACAATGGGGTATAGGTCCGGGTCATATAGGGTCTGTGCTCTAAAGTATCTCTTGTCTTATGTGAGACAAGGATCCAGCAAATAATCATTATAGAGTGTTGTCATCTTAAGGTATCAGAATGCAGCAACGTGGACATGCTGAATTGTTTGAAGGAAGGAGAGAGAAGAATTAAGAAAAGATGAGTCATTCAAGCTCTGTCATAAGGAGACTGGGGTCCCTGGTTTGCTATATCCACTACCGAGCATATAAAAGTTCATGTGCAGATGATGACATTTAAACCCAGGAAACAAACTCTATTCTTAAAGTTAACCCCTCACTCCTAGCACCATGTTCTATTACAGCTACTGTTAAGGTTGTTTGGGATATAGGTATGGCTGTGACTAGCTTGGCTCAGCTATAGCTATGACTCTCGAGTGGCATAGTTACAATCGTTTTAGCAGATGTTTACTTTGGATTCCACTAAGGAACCCCCTTGGACTCACCTTCTGTGAGGTGGTAGCTATTTTTCCAGTGTTGATCATCCTATCAGTTATCAAAATATAAACAACTAATCCAGACACTCACTTGTATTATTTTAGAACATATCTGCAGGATATGAATTGAGTGAGAAATATCTCCAAGTTTTTTTTTCTTTTGAAATTGTACTATTTTAGTAATTCCACACATCTCCAATTAAAATTATTTGTGTGAGAAAATTCTTCTTTTGGAAATAAATATTATGTAATTTTTCAAATATGGTTTTCATCTTTTCTGATTGCAATCATTTACCAGCTAGAGATATGGTTATGGGTTAATATGTTTTATTTTCACTTCTGTTCATAATTCAAGGCCAGATAAGCAAATCCATCCCCATTTTACTGGCACCATTGGAAGGCAGGTTGAAGGACCAATGTTGTTGGTGGCCCCTAATACTACTACTGCCTGCACCCTCTCATATACTCTTTCTGTGTTCCAGAGGTTAAGATTATGTAAATACAACTGGGCTATGTCACAGACATTTGATTTTTTGGAGTCAGGGAATGGTGGTGATTGGAAAATATTCTTAAAGATCCTTTTTGAGATAGACAGGGCTCTGCCTTGAATTTTGATGTTCCTCTGGCTTTAACTCTGCCAGTGCAGGACAACATATTATTTCAAAGATATAGCAACACAAGATACAGCTTGTATTATACATGTGATGTAACCAGATTTGAAGACAATGTATCAGAAACAGCTTGTATTATACATGTGATGTAACCAGATTTGAAGACAATGTATCAGAAACTATCTCATATCTCTCTTGTCCTAATCCCCAGCACTGTGTCTGGCACAGAGAAGAGGTGCAAATGTTTGGGAGTGAGCGATGAGAGATGTCTTTTTAATAGCTTGTCCTGTAGTAAGGAAGCAAAAACTTTGTAACCAACACACCTACTTTTCAGTAAATGTACATGATATATAAGAGCATAGCAATCTTAGTTTTAATAAGCATGCAGACCTCCTCTTGTCTAAGGAATTATATTATGATATTTTCCCAGTACAATTAGTCCATAGACTGTGAAAAAGTGCTTGCTTTATATCCTCTCTCCTGCATGGATATAAAGGTCTCGTATAGGCAGTTCTCGGAGGAACCTTACATTCTTAAAACTGTGTGCTACAGTGGGTATGGATACAGCTGCTCTGAGTCATGCTACTTTGGAACACTGTGTTCCTATGAATTCAGTTTAACATCTTATAGTGTACTTTACCCCTTTGGACTCATTTATCTTTGAATCTATAATTTTACCCTTAAGTTGTTTTGTACATACTGGTTTATGTTTCATCCAAACAATGGCAGGTATATGCTCATCTACAATATGCGAAACTTTAGAATGTCAGCTTCATCCACTAGACTGGACAAACTCAATGGATAACCTCCATTATATTTAGAATTTAGAACTTTAATCTTATGTAAACTTCATTTATTGAAGTAGTTTTAATAGCTGCTACAGAAAATTTTCCTAAGCTATTATACATGGAGAGAATAAACAAGATCCTTACATATACCTCAGAGAATTATATTCAGTGTCCTATGATAAACCATAATGGAAAAGAATATAAAAAAATTAATGGAAAAGAATATAATGAATATGTGTTTTATATATGTACACACACACACACACACATATATATAACTGAATCACTTTTCAGTACAGCAGAAATTAATCAACTATTATTCAGTTTAAAAAAGTGAAAAAAAATTAAAAATCAATCATTTTTTATTAAATATAATCTGATTTTGACATCAAGATGTCTCTTTCTCTCATTGATATTTATATATGCAGTTTTTTGATTGGGTGAAAAATTTGCTATGACTAATTTTACAAATGATGAAGATAGTGTAAACAAGGAATCTGTATCTAAGTTTTCTCTTTTCTTTTGCATCTAGTACTTGGGTATTTGGTCTTTTCTGTAAATAGTGAAGTTGTTATTTATTGGAGGACATGGAGCATGTAGTCCCTCACCTTGGAATGTCAAATATGATTGGTTGGTAAATAGATTCAAGGAAGCTAATGTAATAAATTTCAAGTTTATTGGTGAAAAAGATTGTTTAAAGAAAAAAAAAAACTGAGGATTCCTTTCTTCCCTTTCTTCTTTCACCAAGTACTGAGGCCATTCAAAATTTATATTCTCTACTAATCTGAATGAATATAAGCAGAAAAACAAAAGATCATGACCTTTCACGCCAGAATGGATATTAGGTAAGTGCTCCCAGTGCCTAAGCAGAAGCAGGTATAAGGGGGAATTCAGGAGACAACTCTCTCTTTTAATTGCTATGAACTAATAAGAACAACTCTTTCTAAACCTCATTGAAGAGAGAATTAACCTTTCCTTTGGGAAACGTGTTAATCTGAGTCCTCTCTCTGATATAACAAAGCACAATTTCAGTGATCTTGTTCGTCATACCCATAAGTTGGTTTTTTCCTCCCAGCCCAGATCTCTCACTTGAAACCCAAACTCATATATCCAGTTATCTATGTAAATCCTACATATATTATTGCCATCTTAATCTGCATCTATCTAAAATCAAACTTCTCATCTTCCTCTGCTCCAAAGAAAATTTTATCTACCCACAATTTTTTCTCATATTAGTGAATGACTCATATTTTCAGGGCCAAAAAAAAAAGAAAAAAGAAAAAAATGAGTTTCTTGACTCCTTGTTCTCTCTCTCTCCTGCATCCACCTATCAAAAAGTGATATTGACTCTACTTTCAATCATACCATGAATCCAACCATTTCTTGACACCTCTATCGCTATTACCTGAGACTTGTCTAAGCCATGTATAGTAGATGCTTTTGGTGTTCCAACCTTATCTTCTTGGATCTCTTTGACAATTGCCATGCTAAAAACCATGAATGCTTTCATCTCCTAACAGTCAACTCCTCTCTATTTGTCTGAGGCTGTTGAACCCCTCTGCTCCTTACTCACAGGGAGAGCTAGACGTGCCTATGCCTGGGAATTTATGCACTGTTCTTAACTCCTCAAGGAAATTTGACTAATGACTGAAGACTATTGTGATATAAATTATACAATATCAAGTGTTGCTTAGTTCTAAATTATCTACTACTTATTCAGAGTAAACTCCAGATTTTTCAATGGCCTCTAAAAGTCCTCCATTTTATGCCTCTCAATACCGCCCCCCCACCCCCGCCCCATGGCACTTCTCTGAATATTCCAGGCACTCATTCCCCATCAGTGCCTTAGTGTTTTCTGTTCCTTCTAACTGGAGTGTTCTTCTCTCAAATAGCAGCACAGTCTGATTCTTCATCTTATCTGACTGTTGTCTCAAATGTCCTTCTCTATGAGTTCTCCCCAAGAACTCTACTGAAAAACAACTTCCTTGCTGCCCTCATGAATCCCCTTCTGCACAGATCATCATCTCGTATAATTTGTTCTCGCCTAGAAGAATGTACACTTCTTGAAGATAGGGACTTTCGTCTCTTGATTTTTTGTGCTTAAGTATACCCCCAAAGCTTCAAACAAGACTTTATAGTTCAGGCACAATATATAATTGTTGAATGAATCAATGTGAGAATGAATGAATTTAAAGCTACCAAAAAGTTATTAATTTTGTATTGTTTCATGTTAGAGGACTGACTTCAGCTCTCCTTGGAAAATTTTTGCCTTCTTCTTTTACCTACTACAACTCATTGTCATCCTCATCTGTCTGCTAGAACTCATTGGTTTGCTCACATTTACAATACCCTGGTAGACTAGGACCCTGGTAGTCTGTCTTTCAGTGGTGTGCTCTCATTCCATGTAGTAAAAACTTTTTTTGAAGTAGAGTGGATTTATAATATTATCTTAGTATTGAGATATACCCCATAGTGATTCCATATTTTTATAGATTATACTCCATTTAAAATCATTATAAAATATTGGCTGCATTCCCTATGCTGCACAATATATTGTTGTACTTAGTTATATTATACATAGTTGTTCATACTTTTTAATATCCTACCCCTATCTTGCCCCCTCCACAGCATCCTCCTCCCTGCTAAGAACTCATCTGTACCCTAAGCAAATATCCCATCTGAACTCATCATGTGGCAGCTGTTTAAGTAGAATTCTCTGACGCTGTGCATACATTGAGCTAAGAGAATCATCAGGAGAACATTACCTTTACTCTGGTAAGTGAATATCTTTTTCTTCTGTCAATTAAGACTTTTAGGTGAATGCTTTCTATATGCACCAACCTTACAGATGAAATTCATGTTTATTTGTTTATTTTTGTTTTATCCATTATAGCTGGTTTACCGTGTTCAGTCAATTTTCTACTGCACAGCAAGGTGGCCCAGTTACACATACATGTATACATTCTTTTTTCTCACATTACCATGCTCCATCCCAAGTATGTTTAAAGAAAAGCATCCGCTTACATTTTGAACAATAATAGAAACCAACACTTAATGAGTTCTTATGCAGTAAGAGCTACCTTACTAACTTTACCTTCACAGGCTGTTTTCACAACAATCCTATATAGTCGGTACTATTATTAATCCCTGTCCTATTTTATTATTTATGAGATTTTGTATAATTTACATCATTGAAATCATGCAGTGATTTTTTAATACTAATTTTGTTAATTAGCATCACAACACTAGGACTTTCTCATGGCATTAAAATGTCTTATAAACATTCTTTTTATTTATTACACAGTGTTCCATACTATTAATGTACTTTATTTTGCTCTCTATTTTAGATGAGGTTGTTTCTTACTTTTGTTTTTCTTACTATAAATATGACTATGATAAATGTCTTTCTGCATACAGTGTTATCATTGTTTTATAGCCTAGCCTTAGGTTCAATTCTTATGATTCTTACAAGTGTTGTATACTTTGAAGGCTTTTGGTTGCTTTGTTTTCTAGGAATGCTCCATGACTTTGGCCCTATATTTTCCGATAGCTGTCATAGAAATTAATTATATGGTTCCATGTCCATAGGATAAAATTAAATCTGCTTCTCAAATGATATTGTGTCTGGTTTTGAGGTCTGAAAAAACATACTTCCATAAGTGTTCAAGGTATACAGTACAATGGAGTAAACATCTACATAGTAAAGAGAATGCAATGTAAGAATGCAAAGTCCTTGAAGTCAGGTTTTATTTTTTCTGTGATTATAAGAATTAACTTCAGAAAACTGATTCTTGATCAGAGTCCTCAACAATGGCACAAAGAACACATCAGTCATTTAATCCTATTGTGATTGGAGAAAATGTTATAGTCCAAATGTTTTCACTCTGCTGCTTTCAATTTAACCCAGGACATATTTTAGAGAATACTACTTGAAAAAAAAATAAACAAGAACAAAACCAAAACAAAATAAAATGAGCTTAACTTTGAAGGATCCTGTATTAATTTAATTTCTCTCATTAATTTCAGACAACTCTATTATCTCACTGATTCCAGGTTAAATTTCTGGAAAAGTGCCAGGAATTCTATGTTCTGGTTGAGTGAAGCCATGTGGTTCAACAATCAGCTACGTTCACAGGAAAATTTTGTGAAAGTCATTGCTGTCTGTTAAAGGGGTTTCTCCCCTTTATTTAAGAATATGACCGGAGCATTCATAATACTGAAATGCTAGAGATTTTGGATAACCCTATTTTTGGTCTGAAAGATCTAGAGTAAACTAAGAATTATCAACTGCACTCACGTTCCTGATTTAGTTTATGTTGTACTTTTATGTTAATGTTTATATGAGACCCATCTCAGGCTTTCAGGATACTAACTTGGGAGAGATTGTCTTGGTTACATGGTAAAAGTCATCTAAGTAATAGAGTATAAGAGAGACATTTCAAACACTGGAAATAAGAGGCGAGGGAGGCCTGATAGAGGTTTATGGGGTTAAAGTGGTATAAAGGGGAGTTCCTCCATGGCTGAGTGGATCAAGGGCCTGGGGTTGAAACTGTTGTGGGTCTTGTCAGTGCTGTGGCTCTTGTCACTGCTGCAGCATGTCCTGGGAACTTTCATCTCTGCTTATACATATATATATATAAACAAGACCATTCCCGCTATGGTACAACAGGATCAGTGATATCTTGGGAGCGCTGGGATGCAGGTTCAATCCCCAACCCAGGACAATGTTGGTACAGCTGGTGTTGCTGCAGCTGCAGCTCAGGTGGTAACTGTGGCTGGGCTCTGATACCTGGCCCAGAAGAACTCCGTATTTTGGAGGGGGCAAAAAAGAAAAAAAAATAGAGAGACAAAATAAACTGATAAGTTAAGCAAAGACATCCAGTTGCAAAGGAAAATACAGTATTTAACCTACTAATACATCAAAGGAGAAACCTGTACTAATAGGAGCAGAAGCAATCAATGGTTGCTGCAGAAGCTGAGTTAGTGGAGAACATCACAAACCATGTACAGGGGCCATTGCAGTAATGGGTCCTATATGTCTTCATGCTCATCTGTCTAGGGTAGCCCAAGATATTGCCTAACAAGTGCATTAAAATGGACTTGGTTAATATGTTTCCTGGAGTACAATAGGTGTTGGGTTTAGCCCCGGATACATATTTACAAAAATAATTTCACTGTGCAATTGATTCTTCTTAGTTCACAGAGGACAGAGAGATGTATCTAGAATCTTCCAAATAGAAAAAGTCGAATAGCCTGAAATCTCCTAGAAAACATTAATTTTCCTGATATATTTATCCCTCTTCAAAACTGTAGGTTCAGATATTTTGGTTCCCTTAGCATATTGAGAATAAATCTACTTCTCAGGGGCTGACAAATATTAAGTAGCTCAAGTGAATCACCTATAAAAAATAAATCCAACCCATTAATATATGAAAAGAAATAATTATTGCAGAAAATGTAATACTAGAGTGTGCTTGATTCGTGAATTCTCCTCTCAGTTAACCTGCATGGAAACCTGAATTATAATCTGATCATTTTATTAATTTACAGGGACAAATTACTGTTACAGGGAAATGGAAATACCCAAAGCCCATTTTATCTCTGCATCATTCCTATTTTATATGGGAAATGGAATCATATTGAGAAGCCAATTTGCTAATTTAGCCTGAGAAATCACTGTCAGAATGGCCAAAGGACTTAAACCCAATATGATTAACTTATTCTTTTCCTGTAAGTATTGTTAAGACTGAATATAATCAGAAAGTTGTGTTCTGGGTCAAGAATCAGAACATGGGGAGTTACATAAAGTGAATGTTTAATGACATAAGACTAGGATAAATTCATAAATTCATTACACAATGTATTTGATCATACTAATATGACTAGACATATTTTAAGTCCTATATTAATGTCATCTTTGCCTTGAAGAAGACTTGTGTTCCTCAGTGTAACTGTAACATACCATAGAATCTCACTAAAGTTTCAATACCCCCTATGAAATCATACCAAAGTGAATACTTTGACTTTTCTAGATGAACTGTTTGTTCTGTATGCCTAGGAAACTAGTCAAGATGTTCTCTACTGACTAGAGCCATTATTCCAATGAGATTCTGGTAATAATCTTGTTGAAAAATGAGATTTCTTATAATGTTGACTTTGGTTTTCAAATGGTTGCTCTACATAACTCAAAAAGATGATGTGATTATATGTAGGAGAAATGCTACCTTGCTTTTGTCTGGGGGTGAAGGGAAATGGGAAATAGCAAGATTAGTGTCTTTTGCTATTTAAAGAAATCCTTCAATACCTCAAAACTTTAGAAATTTGAGTATCCCACCCTAGGCCACAAGATGTGTGGCCTATGAAATCATTTAGCTTAGCTTTTATTAACTTCAGTTGCCTGTCCATACAACTCTAGCAACTATGTTTAAAATGCTGTGCTCATACACTTTTATTTGTGACAACAATATTCACAATTTCCACAGGTTTGTTATGTTGAAGGATACATACTTTCCAGAACTTTGTGATGCTGTCTAAGGTATTACTACTTTATAGTAACTGGGTTACTATGCTGTACAGCAGAAATTGACACAACACTGTAAATCAACTATATTCTAATAAAATAGAAAGGATAGCCAAAATATAAATGGCAAAACAGAATGAAAGTAAGTACAGTAAAAGTATTATGAAATAAAGTGTAAATGAAAAGTATTACATAGTCCATATGTATTACTACACATTGATAAGAGTGTGGTTGGTAATAAAGTTACAACAGCTATTGTCAATTGTAAGTCAAATATAGACCTTGATATAACAGGAAGGGAAATATTAGAAATAAGCAAATTTAATAGAAACACAAAATTCTGCTTTTATTATCAAGCCATGACACTAGAAAATTGAAGATTGGTTTAATGAAAACTTTACTGAAATGTGTAGTTTACTGAGTGGAAGAAAAAATCAAGAATAAGACAATAAAACACTTAGAAAGTGAGATCTGAATACAAAAATATAAATTTTCACCTCAACATGTATAATGAAATATATGTAGAGCTTTAAATATGTTCATTAATTAATAGTAACAATAGAGGAGAGAAATTAAGGAGATACATGGTTCAAAAGTTAGGAAAAGGGTAAAAAATCTATTACAAAATGCATAAGAAGAAATAATAAAAATTAAAGCAAAAATTAAAAAAATTGAAATATAGAAAATGAACAGGGTTGACATCAATCCATAGATTGGAGAAATCAAAGAAATAGGAAAAAACCTTGGTATGTAAATTTTGTGTACGTATGTCTATATATATAATGAAATTAAATACTAGCAAGAAGACAGAACAATGGCAGCAGCAGTATTTTTTCCTTCAAATTAGTACAACAGCATTCAGGTTGCATGCTAGGAAATTGAAAATGTCTGAATAAAAATCATGTTTTAGTCCATAAATACTTCAAAAAGTAGTGGAAATTTTAATTTGATCAATATACTATGAAAGCAATAAAAATATTCCTATTAAATCTTTCCAAAGTATTTTCCTCTAGATGTTCAAAGATCAGAGAGACCAACATGGAAATACATTTTGTAAAGTGTGTACTCAACATTTTTGTACTTAAAAATATATCACAAAAATAACCAAAATTAAATCATATTAATCATCTTTGTATTTATAAAATTCCTAAATAAAACACTAGGAAATAAGCATGATAAAATTGGACTTTTTATTGTATTCCCATAAACTTTTAATTCTAACAATAGTGTCATTCTCTTTTCTTGTCTATATTTTAATACCTGCTGAAGAGGTTCTAATGTGGAAAACCATCTTATAAATATCTCATAAATATTAAGATAATTTTGGAAAGTTTACCAAAATTACACTGTGATACTTACTAGGATCCTATTATATTTATGAATTAAAAAGCAAAAATTGTGATCATTTCTGTATTTTATCTTCTCATACAATGAAATAAATGGCATAGGTTCATTCATTCAAGTATTTTGTGTATCCTACTATAAAGTTTTTCACCAATCTTATGCACATTTCATGTTCAATCCATTGCTCTATTTGACATTATTATTGAAGTTGGAAAAAGCTAGTATTCACTTAAACTTTTTAAAAGCCTTTGTTAGGATACATAAAAGGCTTTAATTATGTAATGTACTCTTATAAGTAGTTGATTTGATTTTCTTGTGTTTTCCAAATGTGACCTTATCATAAATTTTATAATGATAGTTACATTCCACTCTGTCATCTTTCAGTCTATTTTCTTTTCCAGGTGTGTTGATATCCTCAACAGAAAGATAATAGTGGTAATTGTGGAAATCCTTGCATAATTTCAGTGTTCATTCACAATGCATAAACATGGTTTTAACATTGACAATACAATTTAATAGTATATTAAATTGAATTAATTTTCTTGGACAATAAATAACAAAGAATGATTAGTTTTCCTATAGCAATATGTTCATAGAGTTATTTAATGGATGTATCTATCTTTTCCAATTATTTTCACTATTGGAATTATGTCAAGAAATGATCCAGAGATTTAATATTATATGTTTTTAAAAGTATCCATCCATATAAGATTAATGTGTTTTGCCTTTGATAATTCCATCTCACAAAAATTCTGATTCTTTCTGTGGTAAGTAGAGTTTTCCTGAGATGTTTATACCATTGGTCTTTGTATTGTCATCATTCTTTATATCATCAGCAACAACCTAGACAGAAGTGGAAACATATTTTATTGACAAAAATAGCAGTGCAATTGGATAATGTCTACCACAATAAAGAAATAAATAAACAAAAAACTATACAACACCTCTTAGACTATTTCGCCAGGCAAGACCCAATAAGAATGTATCATTATTTATTTTTTTTACATATTTAAAATCCTTAGTCTAGAACTTAAAGTATCACTGACTTTTCATATTGTATTATTGATGTTTTACACGATCTTCACAGCATTGGATAAATACTTCTTTTTATTTATTTACATTTTTTTGCTTTGTAGGGCCACATCTGTGGCATATAGAAATCCCCAGGCTAGGGACCAAATAAGAACTGCAGCTGCCAGCTTATACACAACCACAGCAACACCGGATCTGAGTCATGTCTGTGACCTATACCACAGCTCATGGCAATGGTGATCGTTAACCCACTGAGTGAGGCCAGGGATTGAACCCACATCCTCATGGACACTAGTCAGGTCCGTAACCCACTGAGCCACAATGGGAATTCCTGGATAAACATTCTTAATGTATCTTTTCCTAAACTTAGGATTTTACTAGGAGATATTCAGGAAATCACTTAGAGTGTGGGAAGTGTTTAGTTAACAAAGGGTAAGTGTATTTTAGATATTAGTATGCTATACTCTTCAATATACACATTTTACTTTATATACCTCAAGTACATGCATGTTACATTAACTATAACAGATGTGTTGTACTCACACAAAAATTATATATGTATTTTGTATTGAAAAACATATATTAGATATCTCATGCTTAAAAAAATGTTGAGCATAAAGAAAACATCATATAACCACATAAAAATGTAAAAAACAATAAGAATGATGGTGTTATAAATAGCTTAAAATATTATTTACAATCAAGTATCAAAGTTAACCTGGTCAAAAAAATAACAAAAGCAAAAGCTGTGTATATCTAATCATTTGATTTCTTTGTGCCACATCACATCAGTCAGAATGGCCATCATCAAAAATTCTATAAACTGTAAATGCTGGAGAGAAGGGAACCCTCTTACACTGTTTGTGGGAATGTAAATTGGTACAACCACTATGGAAAACAAGTGTGGAGTTTCCTTAAAAAACTAAAAATATGAAGCAGTAATCCCACTCCTGGGCATATATCTAGAAAAGAGCATAGTTTGAAAAGATACATATACTTCAATGTTTATTGCGGCATGAGTTACAATAGTCAAGACATGGAAACAACCTAAACATCTACCAAAAATGAATGGATAAAGAAGATGTAGCACATATTTACAATGGAATGTTACTCAACCATGAAAAATAATGAAATAATGCCATTTGAAGCAACATGGATATACCTAGAGATTATCAACGCTAAGTCTACTAAGTCAGTTAAACAGAGTAAGATAAATTTTGTGATATTACTTCTATGTGGAATTTAATAAAATGATATAAACAATTTTCAAAACAGAAACAGAATCACAGATTTTGAAATCAAATTTATGATTACCAGAGAGGAAATGGGAACATTGAAAGTCAACTATACTCCAATAACATTTTTAAAAAATAAAATAAAATAGGGTTACACTGCACAAGCCAAACAGACAAACAACAACAAAGCCAAAAGTTGTTGGTGATAACAAAATAGGATCTCATTGTGACGTTGAGTCTGTGGATCTGTGCTTTATGTCTACAGAAGGTTGAAGTTATTGTTTCAAGATAAGCTTAAATATTATGTGTGGCTCACAAGCTATGCAAACTCATGAAGCTTGGTTACAGAGATGAAGTATGGCAGTAAAATTTTTATTGCTAAAGGTATATGATATACCTTCAAAAACTGAGGCAGCAGTAAAGGAATTCCAGCATTAATGGAAGTGAGGGCCTCTAAAAGAACACAAGGTTAATGGCCGGGTTTTCATGCAAATTAGCTTATAAAATGCAAGACATGATTGCTTGTGGTTTGTCACACCTACTACAGAGGATGTATAAAAGGCCACAAGGAAGCAGAAAAGTTCACATTCTTCAAGAAAAAGCCTTGCTCTCATCCACATCTTCAACTCTTGACAAGATGAGCTATTACTACAGCAACTACTATGGCGGTCTGGGCTATGGCCTTGGTGGTCTGGGCTGTGGCTATGGCTGTGGCTATGGCTGCGGCTATGGCTGCTTCCGAGGTCTGGGCTGTGGTTTCGGTGCTGGCTATGGTGGCTACGGATATGGCTGCTACCGCCCGTGTTACTATCCACGATATTGGTCCTCTGGCTTCTACTGAGATACCTTACACTCAACCTTGCACGTGACTGAGAACTTTCAGCCAGTTTTTCTCTTGTTGATTCTACTATCTGGACACTTGATTCCACGGATACCTCTCTCAGATGAAAGAACGATGAACCGATCTGAGGTTACTGTGATAGACCTTCAGATTTCAGCATGCCAGTACTGATCTGATGAAAATCATTTGAATTTGCATTTCTAGTCTGCGGGGGAATGTGGTGGGATGGAGTGGACTTATAGTTTGGGTAACAATTCTCCTTTTGGGTATGTATTTTGGCAGAACTCTCATTCCAAATTGTTCATGTGAAATCTATGAATATTTACATTAAACTTATTTTAGCATTTTATATATGTTGTCATTGTCTGCTCCTCATAAACATGATTTGCATACATATAGGCATTGAAAGTGAGTTTATGCATGTGTCTGTTGGAAAATCTCTGTGTTACTTCTCTGTGAAGCATTCAACAATTATGCTGTACCTGAAATTCTTATAACCATGAGGGTAGAGAGACAGTCCAGCAATTCTTTTCACATTTTGTTAAAAGTATATCCACACAGCTGCAGCTGTCCTTAACCAGGCTCAAAGCTTCACAGTAGGATCATTAGGCAACATTATTGCATCATTTGCCAGTGTTGTACTGAACGTCCTGCTGTCTTTTGCTGTTTCCAAGCAGGACACAACTCTGTTGTGCTGTCGGAAGCTGTGTTCCTAATGGATTTCTTTTACTGTGGCTGCTTTTTTGGTCTCACTTAAATAACAATTGAAGGAGTTCAAACAACCTTCACAATCACATAGCAGTTTGTTAGCTAAGTTGCCATCCTTGTTTCCAGGTACCCAGAGCTCTAGGTTATATTTAGATACTTGACTCAGTAAGTCCTCATTTGGGGTACCCAAAGAGACATCTGCCATACAGTAGATGTTTGCTTCTCAAAATGCCCTAGCTTGATTAGGTTTACTCACTTGATAATCAGACTAATTATGCTTATGTGTTTTAGTGTGTGAGTTCTTTCAAGGGGCAGAAGTCCCAGTGTGTGTGTATTTAAGCGTCACGTCTGTCTGTTTCTAGGCTTATGGAATTGCCTGCATTTTCCTTGGCTATTCTGCTTCCCTGTTGTTTGTATCTCCAGATGGTGTCTTCACCTTTTATTCAAGTTGCTTCACTGATAATACAAACCTGCCAAAATGGAGATTGTATGGAACTCTATTGTCTCCTTGAAGAACTTTTTTTAAAAAACTAGTTGTCAGGAAGAAAGTTCTTTTAAAATATCTTGGAATTCAGGATAGCCTTTGAAAGACAACTATGTTCAAGGTATAACCATGAAATAAATCAACCACTGACCTACTTGTATATTCATTTATGACAATGGTATTCTTAGCTTTGGATTCTATAAACCAAACTGATTATACTCCCTGAAATCCAGAAAAAGGAGGGATACCCTGGAAGACGCTACATTTAATTTCTTTCAAGAACATAGTATGATCATGACAAATAAAGCAATACCTTTGATTACAAAAACATATTGATAATGCATGCTTTCAACATGTTAACTCATAAAATAGGAAAGACTTGGTAACAAATATTAGACATAAGCTATAGCATGTCACATGCAGAACAAGTTCAATGGGACAACACCAAAGTTTTTATGAACTTTTCAAAAGAATTACACAGTGGTTCACATATCAACATATTATTAGATTAACTAGTTTGGGGCACCTAAGCAAAAAAAAAAGAAAAAAAGGCTGCTAATTGTGTCAACAAGAGCCTCAGCTTATCCAGTTTTTCTGTGCTTGGTGATGCCATGCTGGAACTGTCCATGACAGATGTAACCATACATATATTCAACCATCCACACAAGAGTAATTATCATCACAATGTGCCCAACTTGTACTAAGTAACGGAGGTAAAAAAAACATAAAAAATTTCCTGGGTTATTTTTTTTTGGGGGGTACACCCATGCATATGGAAGTACCCAGGCTAGGGGTTGAATCAGAGCTACAGTTCCAATTTGACCCTTAGCCTGGGACTAGGAACCTCCATACGCTGAGGGTGCAGCCTTAAAAAAGACTATATATATATATATATATATATATATATATATATGGTCTTAAAAAGACTGTGTGTATGTGTGTGTGTGTGTGTGTATAATTTTAAGGTTTCATTGAATTCTCCTTTAGTGAAACATTATTTAAGGATATTATTATCTAGTACAGAATATTGTATTATTTTCTTTTTTTTGGAGAATATTGTATTATTTTCAAAGTGATGTCCTATATGTTTTCTTCTTTAATATTTACAACTTTTTGAGTCACACAGTCATTTTGATTCTAGTTTTCCAAATAAATTTCAACATAATGTTGAATGTCACATTAAGTGACATAACCAGAACTAGAAGCCAAATTGTTTAACTTTATAGGTCTGTACAGAGAAGAAAACTTTCTTTGGGTAAAGAACAGTATGCTCTTTTGAAATCTGACAAATGGAATTGACATTAAAGTAGCACAGATTTTGTATCCATGATAAAACCTAATAAAAGCACTTCCTTAGAAGTTCAACTGCTAACATATTTACTTCTGTGATTTATAATAATATACATAATATTCCAAATTTATCATGGTATTATTTTCTCAATTCGTCTTGAACCCCTTCTGAATTGTAAATGTTCAAAAATTTACGTGACCAAATTTAGGACAATTGCTAATGATTTAATTTTAGGAGTCTGAGTGTCAAAAACATTCAGGATAATTAAGTGAGAAAGAGAGAGACAAATACCACATGATACCACTTAGATGTGGAATCTCAAATATGGCACAAATGATCCTATCTAGAAAATAGAAATTGACTCATGGACATAGAAAACAGATTTGTGGTTGCCAAGGAGGATCAGGGAGGAAGTGGGATGGATGAGGAGTTTGGGGTTGTTAGAGGAAAACTATGACTTTTAGATTGGATAAGCACAGGGGCTATATCCAGTTTCTTGGGATAGACCATGATGGAAGGTAATATGAGAAAAAGTATATATACACACAGACATATATATATATGTATATATATATATGATGGGTCACTATGCTGTACAGCAGAAATTGACACAACACTGTAAATCAACTATACTCATAAAAAAACAACTAGAAATTTCCACACAAGTTTTTTTTTTTTTTTCTTTCTTGAGCTGACCCGTGGCATATGGATTTCCCAGGCTAGGGGTCGAATCTGAGCTATACCTGCCAGCCTGTGCCACAGCCACAGCAATTCCAGATCCAAGCTGGGGAATTCCAAGATTTTTTCTTAATAAAGAAAATAAACAATTAAAAAAAGTTTTCAGGATAGAAAAGTTAAAAGTATTAGTTTTCTATGGCCTTTTAACAAATCACCACCAATTTATCAATTAAAATAGTGACTATTTCTTAGCTCCCACTTCTGTGGGTCAGAAGTCGGGCAAGGTGTTACTGTGTTCCCTGCTCAGGGTGGTCTAACGATGACATAAAAGTACCAGCTGGATTGAGTTCTTGTCTGCATGCTCTGAAGAAGAATCTGCTCCCAAGTTCATACTGGTGTTGACAGAATCCAGTTTCTATGATGTTAGGTTTGAGTTCCTATTTCTCTACTTTTGTCAGCTAGGCTACTCTTAATAACTATAGGCCATTTAACATGCCTTAGCACACGGCCCCCTCCACCATCAATCCACTAAAGACTAGCCAAACCCTCCTCATGCCCTGAGCCTATGCCTCTTATTCTTCTATTAGCCAGAGCAAATTCTGCTTTCATAGGGCTCTTATGATTAGGTTGGGCCCAGCCAGAAATCCCCCTTTCTCTCTCTCTTTTTTTTTTTTTTTTCAGGGCTGCACCCACAGTGTATGGAGGTTCCCAGGCTAGGCGTCCGATTGGAGCTACAGCTGCTACCCTACACCACAGCCACAGCAACATCAGATCTGAGCCACATCTGTGACCTACACCACAGCTTATGGCAACGTGAGATATTTAACACACTGAGTGAAGCCAGGGATCGAACCTGCAACCTCATGATTCCTAGTCAGAGTCATACCTGCTGCACCACAAAAGGAACCCCAATCCCCCTTTATTAATTGTGTCACATGAAATAGACTAATCACAGCATAAAACCCATCATATTCACAGTGCTAGAGCAAAGCAGGGTGTGTCCATCAGGAGGGGGTGGGATGGCATTTTAACATGCTGCCTAACCAAGAGACATGTTCTCTTACTTCCCTGACCAACCACTTTCTGCCTGATTCAGAGTAAACAAAAGTCCCTGCAATAAACTCCTTAGATATTTATGCAAATTTATTTTTAAATAGTGCTGCTGAGGGTGCTTTCAGTTCCATCTGCCTGCCATGCTCTTGCCCCACCCAGGGAGCTACATAGCTCATTTTCTCATTTTTCTAGTCTTCACATAAAAGACACCTGTTTTGAATAGGCTTTCTTTCCAATCTATCCATAATTACTTTTTTTAATTTTTTTTAAATTAAAGTATAGTTGATTTACAAGATTGTGCTAATTTCTGCTGTAAAGTGACAACACACATTCTTTTTTTATATTATCCTCTATCGTGCTCTATCACAAGAAACTGGACACAGTTCCCTGTGCTATACAGTAGGACCTCATTGCTTATCCATTTCAAATGTAAGAGTGTGCATTTACCAACCTCAAACTCCCAGTCTATCCCACCCCTCCCCCTTCCCCTTGGCAACCCAAGTCTGTTCTCCATGTCTGTGAGTCTGTTTCTGTTCTGCAGTCTATCTACAATTTCAGTACCCCAATTGGTCATTGCATATCTCCCATCTCTGCTCTACATTTTGTCCTTGGCAGTCACCACTATCACTATGAAACATACATTGTGGAACAATTGACTGGCTGGTCAAGAATACAAGACTTTTCCCAGTTTTGTTTGCTACCATGAAATATCTTTCCCGGTCTCTGGGGAAAAAAAAAAAAAAAGACTGAGAATGAAGTAGCTACTCAATAAATATTTGTTGAATGTATAAATTATGTCTGTATTTATTTATGGCCTGTCTCCCTGACTAAAATATATTAGTCCCCAAAGATGGGAGATTTGTTTGGCTTTTTACTACTTTGTTTCCAGAATAAGTAGGTAATCTTCTCAATGTTTTGCTGAGTGAAAGAATGAAAGTTAATTTGAATTTGAAGGGAGAAAAAAAGGAGGTTGACTCAGCTATGAATCTAGATTCCTGTCTTGGATAGCTGGCCATTTTTGAAGCTCTTTGACAAGAGGAAAACTGTAAGAAAGAGGAAAAAGTTAAAATAAGCAAAGAAACAAAAAAAATGAGCAAGTGGTGGATGAAAGGAAGATGACTGGCCTCTTTCGTCTTTTTAAAAACATTTTTTTCACATACTGAATTTGAAATAAATTTCGGAGCAAGTAAATGTGTGGATGAGAGAGAAGGTGGGGAGTTGCCAGAATTGCTGCCTGAAGGTGACTGATTGCTTTTTGAAATCAAACAGGGTTGGGCCAGATGAGAACGGGGGAGTGAGAGGTGTTCAAAAAGAAAGAGATGTTCCACATGCCTGTGGATTTGAGGTAAGTAACCAGTGGGGGCATAAAGATAGATTTATGGGGCAGAGTTGAGCATTCACTTGGGATCAGAGGCAATGCATTTGTGATGTGTTCGATCTTCAGAGTTTTATGAGGCGATTATTTCTTTTCAGCTGTACAGAGTAGATACAAAATAATTGACTTGCTAATATGTATCACTACTTACGCTTATTAACATAAATTTTCTTTAAATATAAGGTGTGTATGCCTGTGAGAAGCAATTGTTTTAGCATATAACTCTCTTTAATATTAAATATAGTCATAGATAAACAAGTTCCTAACAATAATGAGGACTTAGTATTGAACCATATTGGGTCCACTTGCTCATGCTCAGTAATGCCAATATACTGGCACTGGGTTGTAGTGAAAGAAAGTGTATCATTGATTGCAGAGCAACAAACAAAGGGTCCAAGTAGCTAGTGTTTACATGGCCTGAACTCCCTGATGGGCTTTCGGCAAAAGGCTTTTATTTATTTAATTATTTTTTGTCTTTTGTCTTTTTAGGGCAGAACCCACGGCATATGGAAGCTCCCAGGCTAGGGGTCCAATCAGAGCTGAAGCCAGCGGCCTAAGCCACAGCCACAGCAACACAGGACCGGAGTCGCATCTGTGACCTACACCACATCTCACAGCAATACAGGATCCTTAACCTACTGAGCGAGGTGAGGGATCTAACCTGCATCCTCATGGATTCTAGTCTGGTTCGCTAACCCCTAAGCCACTACAGGAAATCCAGCAAAAGGCTTTTGGTGATGGAGGGGGTTGTAGGGTGTGTGATCAGCTCATGGACATTCTTCTGATTGGCTGGGAGTAATGAGGAGTCAACATCAACTTTCTTGTTCCAAGGAGTCTGGGGGTCTATATGCTTGGAGGCAGCATGTGGTTAATTTCCTCCACCTCATGGGAATTTCTTTATCTGTAAAACAGCTCAAAGAATATTGCTCAGAATGTTACTTATAGCCCTTGAGGCGGAACTAAAGATCCTTGACTTTTTTAATAGCTAGACTATTATTATTTTGTCTTGCTTGACTGTTTCCCTTTCTTTCTGCATTTTCTCACTTCTCTGATTAAATTTACTCTATAGTATTCACGGAGGGTCTAGGAGGCTAAAGTTTTTCTACAGACAAGAGGTAGCCAGAGGACATAGGGGAGAGTTCTATTCCAGAAAAGCCCCATAGGGTTCTGCTCAGTTACAGATTATATCAAGGGAAAAAGAACAAAGAGGTGACATTTGGAAAGTTACACTACTGGTATTCTTTGAAGAAGGAATTGAGAAGGTGCATTATTAATTGACATATACACAAGGTACACACCTTGTCTGGATCATATGAGGCATTCAGCGAATGTTTCTAGAGGAACAATTTTCAATTTTATGAGATGCAATTCAAACTCAAGAGAGAAGTGTGTTTTATCATTTATTTATTTATTTTTGACCTTTCCCACAGCATGTGGAAGTTCCCAGGCCAGGGACTGAACCCAAGCACAGCAGTAACCAGAGCCATAGCAGTGGCCATGAGGGATCCTTAACCACTGAGCCATCAGGGGACGCCAAGGAGTGTTATTTTATTAGAAGCTCCACTGACATTTAAAAAATACAGATCAATAAAAATGAAGGAAAAGAAATGAGAACTATTAAAATTATCATATTAAAATGGAAAACATAGATAAAAGAGAAAACTGGTTTTTCAAATACAGAAGGATGAAGCAGAAGAAGTTTCGCATTGAAAGAAACAAACCATTTTGTTTGCATCAAATGATTTAAAAATATCAAGAAATATCAATAAAAAAGCAATACCTCTTGAGGGAAAGGAGAGGTAAAAACATAAATCCAGACTCACACAGTGTTCTGTAGATATTTAACTAAAGGACAATGACCCAGTCTTCCAATAAGTCAATATCCTATGATTACGTTATAAATTATATTGTAGTTAACTGCCCAGACATCCAAATGATCTCCTTGTTTATTTGATTTTTCATTAATTTTTTCACATAACTAAGTATATTAGTTATACATTACTTGTACATCAATGATTGAATATCTCATCTTAGACTAGAATACAGCCTCCATGAAGGTCATAGGGTAGCTTTCCTTTTTTACACAAAGTATATTAATGCTTTTAGTAGTTATTAGGTAAATATTTGTTGAATGGATTAACCACTAAAAGCTGTGCAAGTTGCCTTCATCAGGCTAACAACTCCCCCTATATATTTCTAAACGACAGCATTACGTTGACCAATACACGTGATGGCGTTTCTATAAATTAAGAAAGGTTAAATTATGAGTAGCATGCTTTGTTTTATTAAATCAACTAAAGTAGTTAAAAAGAAATATTTAATGTATTTATTTTTAATTTCTTTTGATCAGTAATTACATAGTTTTTCTTAAATAGTTTTAAGTATTTCTTGTTCAGAAGTTACAGAGTTTTCTCTGAAGTTGTGCTCCTTCTGAAGAACAAAGAACCTTACCCTAACCTGATAATGGAAGCAGCATCACTTATGAGTCAGGTAGTGAGCTCAAAAAACATAGGCTCTTTAGCCAGAAAACTGGTTTTGAAACTCATCTCAGACACCAATTAGCTGTATGACCTTGTGCGGATAACTAAGCGGGATAGTGATAATATCACAAAGGATTGCTATGAGTTTGAGTTTAAAACATTAAAGAACTTTGGTTAGTGCCTGGTCCATATTAATTGCTTATTAAATATTATCTATTATCATTGCTAATTTTAAAAATAAAAATATAGATTACATTTGAGGTCTAGAAGTATCCTATCTGGTTATTTTCCAGTCAATGAGTCATTTACATGTGTACCCTCCGTTGAAATCATCCAAAAAAATTCATTTTTCTGGATTTCCCAAGAAGAAGCACTATGGCAGCTTTTAAATTGTTTACAAGTTATTGTACTCATTTTGCAGTTTTTGGAGGTACTATAATGGGACAAAGAAAGCTTATATAGTATTACCTTGACAAATTGGCTGATGTCCGTGGTCTACTGAGTTGAAAGACATTTTGAGGGAACTGGATTTTCCCCTTTTACAGTTTGTTCTATTTTTCAACAGTTGTTTCAAAACCACAAAATAAGGCTGACTTTTATGTGAATATATATTTTTAAAGTATATGGATTAAAGAGAAAATAAAGAATCGATATAAGAAATAAAAGGAGTCTTTAACAATGATATTTGTCAATATCCTCTTGAGATGGGAGTGGAGTTGTATCTGAGAAAAACAGAAGTTTGAAAAGAGTGTCTTTCTACAGAAATCAGGATGAGTCCTGGGGAGAATGGTGGAAAGTCTGGTCCTTTCTGTGCTGGGTGGGAAGCGGTACCGGCTGAGAATGAAAAGATAAGGCAGATAACTTCGTATTTCATGTATAGTAAAAACTTACAGCCGGAGGTTGGCTTTCCTTTTAGGCACCAAAGTGCAAGAACATAGGAAGTAATTCCTAGGTTGAATCTTATGAGATCCTCTGTTATTGGGGAAAAGGCGAAATGACTGGGTTTATCATACCAAATGCTTGGCTTTTATCAAAGACCAGAGATAGTCGTCTTTAAAAAAAAAATTACCTTTAATCTGATTGAGACTAAATTCTTCTAACTGAAGTAAGTCAAACAGAGTAGTTCTTTACCATTAATAATTCCCTTTAATTTGTAGTTTGGCAAAGTTCTATCATTATGGAAATATATAAGCACCTAAAACACTGTACTCATAATTAACTGGTAGGGGAAACCAGCACATGTAAATGATGTTCAAAAATCACATACTTGTAAATTAAAAACAAATAAATAAATAAAAAGTCAATTATAGATGTCAAAAAAATCACATACTCTGATATTCATTTTTTTTAACTTTTTTAAGAAGCAGAACTATCTGAATATGCAGACTAACTGGTTTCAAGTCACTTGCATTTATAGCTAATGACAGTGGGAATAAACAATGGAATAAAAAAAAACTGTAAGGCATTGTGTACTATGGGAGAATAAACTCACCAACCTGCAATGTAGAAATTTCAAATTTACCTGATAAACTAAGGCTGACTTGGAGCACTTAGGTTTTAGTCCTCTCCTGTCACTGAAGATCATTGTTGCATGATTCTGTTTGTCAGAGTTGTAGTTTTCTCAACAGTTAAAAAAAAAAAATAAAAGACATTGAAAAAAATGGAGCTTCAAGTTTCTTTGATTTTTGAAATTCTATGATCCCGTGACAGTATGGAATTTAGTATCTGGAATAAGAATATATTTGTGGATAGGACCTGCTTATAGTGATTAGGAGGGACTGTTTTTATGCAATCTTCAATGCTATCTACTAAGTAGGCTTACTCTGAATGAGAGGTGGTGTTTGAAAAATTCCTTTTAACTCACTTTACAGCCCTTTTAAAAATTCAATAGCATTACTGAACCACTAAATGTGCTTCTTAGCTGACTTTAAAAGCACTTTGTGTTAAGATATACATCATAATTAATTGTCACTTTTCATAGGGCAGTATTTCAGGAAAAAATATGGTTCAAATTATGTGAATTCTCGGGAGAAGAAAGATAACACTCATGACAGAAAAAATAACAGCCATGGAATGGCAAAGGAAAGGGGGTAATCTCATGTGATGCAATTTGAACAACAGAAGCTGTGGAGACTTCTTTATAGAGTTTGAAACTCGGAAAACCAAACAAGTATGGGGTTTATAAACAGAACAGTGTCTCATTAGAGTGAAATAATTTTCTAGGAATTCAAATAAAACAGAAAATAAAATGCGTCACATGATTTTTAAATAGGAAGTTGCATAAACAAGTGGGAGGCATGATTTGAAGTTAAGAAACAAGGTAGTTGACATAGTTTCCATGTAAGTTGTTCTATGGGTGATATTTACAGGTGTGGCTTTCCAACCCATCAGCATATATATAAATGGTCCTGGGCAGTCATAGTCACAAAGCTGACCCACAACACCGAGTCAAACTCACCACCCCTGACACCATGAGCTACTACAGTAGCTACTGCAGAGGCCTGGGCTATGGCTACGGCTCTGGATGCAGCAGTTTCCCCAGGCTGGGCTATGCCTGTGGCTATGGAGGCTACGGGTATGGTTCTGGTTATGGAGGCTACGGATATGGCTGCTGACGTCCTCGTTACTATGGAGGATACTGGTCTTCTGGCTTCTACTGAATCAATCTTTGAAAATTTATTATTTGTGGACTTAGTCTTCTAAGACTTTCTGATTCACCTGGAAAACTTTATTCCATAACCTTCATTTAATCCTGTCTTGATAGTGAAACTGTTTTTTGGGCCACCTGGTTTCTGACATTAATGTGAAGAAAGCTTGATGAACTAGATGTTGGTGTTTGATTAGTGATAGTCTCAGGATTGCTCCTTTGATATAGGATGAAGAATCATCATTATAATATAGCAAGTCTTTTTTGCCTTTCAGCATCTGATGTCTAATAATAAATTTTTCTGACATAGTAAATGCGTTTTAAGTTTCAGGGTTTTTTTTTGTTTGTTTGTTTGTTTTTTTCATTATGTCCCCATTTGAGGCATATGGGAATTCCTGAGTCAGGGACTGAACCTGAGTAGCTGCAGCAATGCGAAATCCTTTGTCCTATTGCACCACTGGTAGAACACCTAAGCTTCAGTTTTTAAAATTACATTAAACTTGTCGTGATTCATTAGTACAGTCATCAACTATGGCAATATTTTCTTCTTTTTATTTATCAATAGATTGTATTTCACAATTATCCCTTCCTTCTTCTTCATTTCTTCTTTCCCTTATCTCCTCTACCTCCACCTTTTCCCCACTTCTGTTTATCATTCTCTTCCTCCTCATCATTATTAATATCTGCCTCTTTCTTCTTTTTCTTCATATCTAAAGGTTGAAGAGGCTCTGTGACGATAATCAAATTTTAGTTTATTTTTTAAAATTCATTAGTCCCTGGAAATTTTCTTGTTAAAAACAAAGTAATAAAAAACTTTAGGAGTTCCCTTCGTGGCTCAGTGGTTTACGAATCCGACTAGGAACCATGAGGTTGCGGGTTCGATCCCTGGCCTTGCTCAGTGGGTTAAGGATCCAGCATTTCCGTGAGCTGTGGTGTAGGTTGCAGACGCGGCTCGGATCTCGCGTTGCTGTGGCTGTGGCGAAGGCCGGAGGCTACAGCTCCTGTTAGACCCCTAGCCTGGGAACCTCCATATGCTGCGGGTGTGGCTCCACATAAAGGCGAAAAGACAAAAAAAAAAAAAAAAACTTTAGCGTGCATTATTTTAGAACTCAAGGAATAAACATAAAGAATTATATCAAAACATTAAGAATTGTTAAAGCTAGTAGATGAATATATGATGTTTGTTATAATTTTTCTTCTATTGGGTATATATAAAATACTTTATAAAAGAAAAAAATCTGAAATAAATGTAAAAACGATCTACTTGGACTCTAATATACATTATGAGAAATAAAATTTATAAAAACTGACCAAAGAAATTTATAAAAATTTATCAGCCTGTTAATTCCAACATACTTGTTATATCTGATTCTAGTTCTAATGATGGATTTTGTTTTAAAAAAAAAAAACCTTTGGAGTTCCCGTCGTGGCTTAGTGGTTAACGAATCCAACTAGGAACCACGAGGTTGCAGGTTCCATCCCTGGCCTCGCTCAGTGGGTTAAGGATCCCGGGTTGCTGTGAGCTGTGGTGTAGGATGCAGACGCGACTCGGATCCCGCGTTGCTGTGGCTGTGGCGAAGGCCGGCAGCTACAGCTCCTGTTAGACCCCTAGCCTGGGACCTCCATATGCCATGGGTGCAGCCCTAGAAAAGACAAAAAAAAAAAAAAATCCTTTATGACAGCAAACTTGGCTGCTTTGTTCAGTTCTCAATATAAATTTTGAATCACTATGTGCTTATTCTTTTGGTAACATTCTCAAGTTTCACAGGCCAAATATTTGAGGAAACCATTGTAACATAAGATAAACAGGTTACTTACAAACAAAAGTGAATTTCAAAAAGGCATTGTCTCTGAATAGTGTTATAATCAAAGTTCAAAGCATATCCTATTTATTATTTCTTTAGGCCTTCAAATAGATCTGTGACAAAGATAATATATTTAAAATTCCAGGAGTTCCTCTTGTGGCTCAGCAGTACTGAATCTGACTAGTATCCATGGGGTTGCAGGTTTGATCCCTGGCCCTGCAGAGTGGGTTAAGGATCCAGTGTTGCCATGAGCTTTGGTGTAGATCACAGACATGGCTGGGATCGTGCATTGCTATGGTTGTAGCATAGGCCAGTAGCTGCAGCTCCCATTCAACCACTAGCCTGGGAACTTCCAGATGCCGTGGGTGCAGCCCTAAAACGACAAAAAAAAAAAAAAATACTATGTAATTCAAATTATTTTATACAGGAAGAAATGGATACTAAAGCATATCAGAGAATTCCCCTGTCATGACAATCAACATTTTCTCTCCACATATTGCCAAATATTATTCCCTGGGGAAATATACTTGGTTTTAGTGAGCCCATTTAATATTTTCAAAGGTAAGTTAAGCTTGCTCACATTTATTAAGTTGCTAATCGGTTTAGTGCCAGCTCTGAAAAACAATTTTATGTTATAATTATTATTGTATTGTGATATTTGCCCTGCTTCTTTCTCTACATATTTTACTAACTCAATATTTTATAAATTTCTTTTGATATTTAGAAATGTTTTAATTATAATTTTTTATAAAAATGTCCTTGCCCCTCATTTTCTTTCTTTTTTTTTTTTTGTCTTTTTGCCTTATCTAGAGCATCACCCACAGCATATGGAGGTCCCCCAGGCTAAGGGTCTAACAGGAGCTGTAGCTGCCGGCCTTCGCCACAGCCACAGCAACGCAGGATCCCAGCAGCGTCTGCAACCTACACCACAGCTCACAGCAACGCAGGATCCTTAACCCACTGAGCAAGGCCAGGGATGGAACCCGCAACCTCATGGTTCTTAGTCGGATTTGTCAACCACTGAGCCACGACGAGAACTCCGCCTCTCATTTTCTTTTTTAAACTTTTACTAATTTTTTCAGTTTTGAGTAGTGAATGTTGACTACTATGTTTTACTTAATCAAATATCCAAACAACATTCTCTACCTTTTCTCTTCCCTCTTCTTTCATTTTCAATTGAACTGGTTTTACTTTCTTATGCTATATAACATTTACACATTCTCCTGCTCTCATCCTCATCTGTGGTTTAGTATCAGATAAAAAAAATAAATATATTCAATTTTAAAGTCAGTCCTTTGCAGAGTATCTCCAGTTAGCTTTGTTGGAGTCTCAGCTGATTGATCAAGAGGGGTTTATGACTCCAGTATCCTCTAGGGTTTTGTATAACTAAAAACATTTTTCCAATAACTAGGATATTTGAAGGACAAAATAATTAGATACAAAATCTTGGTTCACATTTTATCTCCTTGAAGTTTTTGAAAACCTTGCAAAATTACTGCTTAGCTTTGTATATTACATTGGAGAAATCTGACAAGGGTCTAAGTCTTTTGTCATTGTAAATTTTTGATCTTTTCCTGGATACCCTGAAGGTACTTTTCTTTATCTTTCAAGTCTATTTTTTATTGTGTTGAAACATACATAGCATAAACTTACCATTTTGGTCATTTTTAATTGTACATTAAGTACAATCTATGTGCAGAAATTTTAACTAGAATATACCTTAAAGTTGTTCTTGTGGGTCAATTTTCCTAGGTAATGAATGGCTATTTAAAAAGTTTCTTGAGAATTTCTTTTAATTTTGGAATTTCTTCTTAGGTTATAATTTTGAATATTACTGTTTCATTATTTCTTCTGCCATAAGCTCTACTGACATGTAAGGTGATTTAATGCCTCCCATTTTAATCACTTTCTTTCCAACTCGTTTTATTTCTTTTTTTAGCCACATAGTCATTGTTGTCCTAGTTTTCCTCAAAGTCATCTTTTGTTTTCATTTGAATACAAACTTCTTTAATACATCTTGGAACTTGGTCTTCATTCTAATATGATTTTACTCTTTAAAAATTTTTCTTTATCAAGCTTTTCAACTCATTTTATTTCCATCTCTTTTACAATAAAAAATATTTAGTTGAATGTGAAGTACTTTGTTAAATTTTTCTTCTGCTTCTGAAAGGGAAAGTTATTTGTTGAATGCTCTGATTGATGATCATTGTTTACGAATTTTACTATTTGCTTTACCTAGATGAAGACTCCTCATACCTCTGAATTTGTGCATGGGGCTGTTAGTTTGAGGTTACTCATGATATTCCTAGTTTAGACATCTCCTCTTGCTTTAGTGTATCAAGCATTATTAATTAATTGTATGGCTTTGTTTGGAAGGAATTAATAGTTTGTCTCTCAATATTTTTTTTTCTGTTTTCTAGGACCCTATATTTCTCCACACTTTGTTTTCTTCTCTTTAAAGACAGATACCATATGATATCACTAATAACTGGAATCTAATATACTGCACAAATGAAACTTTATGCAGAAAAGAAAATCAAGGACTTGGAGAACAGACTTGCAGTTGCCAAAACGGTGGGGGAGGGAATGGGATGGTAGGGGGCTCTGGGGTTAATAGTTGTAGACTGTTGCCTCTGGGCTGGAAAAGCAAGGAGATCCTACTGTATAGCACTGGGAACTATGTCTAACCACTTGTGATGAATCCATATAAGTATGTGTAACCCTGTCACCACGCTGTACAGCTGGATATAATGTAAAAATAAAAAGTAAAATTAAAAAAATAAAATAAAACTTTCAAAGGACATTCGTTCCCTGGTAGTTTTTTGTTTTTTTTTTTTTTTTTTTTTTTTTTTTTTTTTTTTTTTTTTTTTTTTTTTTTTTTTTTTTTTTTTTTTTTTTTTCCAGAATCGTTGCCTTTCCCAAACTGACTGGTACTCACTGGTAATCTATTTCAGCATCCTTTTAAATGCTTCCTTGTAGTTTGCCCTGATCTACCAATTTTGTAAATAATAAGATTTTCTCTTTCTTTTGGCAATTTTTGTTGTTCAGTCTTTGACCCTCTATTTCTCTGTTGATGCTGCTTTGTTTTTTATAAAATAACTGTAGTGGAAATTGATGCTTCTTATGTCTACTTCATTTTCTGCAGTACCTTCCATCTTGTACTTAGGTTGAAAGCATAAAATTTTTAGAGTTTTATAATTTTTTTGTTGGTCCATATATTTTTTAGGGGATTTATTGGGAGAATCAAATCTATGGAATTGCTGCCTTATCAATGCAGGAAATCTAAGATGCCAATTATTAACATAATCAAAAATTCCAGAATCATTCATATTTATTTTTTTTTATTTTTTATTTATTTATTTTTATTTTTGCATTATAGCTGGTTTACAGATTTCTGTCAGATTTTCCAACTGCACCATGTGGTGACCCGATTACATGTACATATATGGATTTCTCACATGTAATTAGATATAGTTCCCCGTGAATTACAGTTGGAGCTCCTTGCTATTCCATCATTAAAGCACTAGTTATCCCCACTCCCTCCCACCCCTCCCCACCCCTCCCCCGCCCCCTTGGCAACCACAAGTCTGTTCCCCAAGTTCATGATTTTCTTTTCTGTTGAGATGTTCATTTGTGTAGTGTTTTATTCTCCAGTTATAAGAGATTTCATATGACATCTGTCTTTCTCCTTCTGACTTGCTTCACTCAGTATGAGGGTCTCTAATTCCATCCATGTTGCTGCAAATGACA
>PVHT021183697.1:2227991-2260693 GCA_004024745.2 Catagonus wagneri | reverse complement strand
TTGATATGCTGTTGGATTCGGTTGGCTAAAATTTTGTTGAGAATTTTTGCATCTATATTCATCAAAGATATTGGCCTATAGTTCTCTTTTTTTGTGGTATCTTTGTCTGGTTTTGGAATTAAGGTGATGTTGGCATCATAGAATGTCTTTGGGAGTGTT
Organism: Catagonus wagneri; assembly: GCA_004024745.2. Lineage (NCBI taxonomy): Eukaryota > Metazoa > Chordata > Mammalia > Artiodactyla > Tayassuidae > Catagonus > Catagonus wagneri. Next base: position 2,260,534 of record PVHT021183697.1, on the reverse strand, counting down.
CCTTTTTCTTCAACTGTTTGGAAAAGCTTAAGGAGGATGGTTATGAGCTCCTCTTTGTATGTTTGGTAGAATTCACCTGTGAAGCCATCTGGTCCTGGACTTTTATTTGTAGGGAGTGTTTTGATGACATACTCAATTTCATTTCTAGTGATTGGTCTATTCAGTTGCAGAATCATTCTTTAATTTAAATTTGAATCGTTTAGTAGCTCAGAAGGACATAAACACATAGGAGTAAATAAAACTTGTTATGCTGACAGCAGAAGAATTGAAAACCTGTAAGATCTAAAAGGCAAAGATAGTACAGAGTTTGTTTTCTATGGATTTGTCCATTAAATAATTTATTCAACTAACAATATATTGCCTACTCCATTCCATCATGAAAGTTATAAAATGTGATTATGATAAAAGTTCTTGCCCTCAAGGAGCAAATAATGTAATGGAAGACAATAAACAGGCTAACCGGTATACTAAAATCTGATGAACTGCACATAGAATTTTTTCCAATCAATTTAGGAGCATTCTGGAGGATGTTCTAAATCAGCTGGAGGTGAAAGTAGCTTGGGATGTCCTTGGAGATGGTGACACTTGACCTATGTTTTGAGGATAGGTTGGAATAAGATGGGTAAATAAGTTTACTATAGGATTCTAGAATGAAAAGGAAGCTTAAAAATGTCTCAAAAACATGTGGAGTAATATCTTCATTATTTATATATGGAATAAATGGAAATATATAATACACTGTAAACAACTAGAACAGAAAAAAATTAATTTGGTGATGAAAAAACTTGTTTGTGAGCTCAGGAGGTTAACATTACCTTGATGATTTAGATATAATGGCTAAAAATTGAAATAATCAGATTTGTGTTTCAGAGTGTCCATTTGGAGTCAGGATGGAGAACAGGTCAGGTGACGGCTCTCCTTTGGGGAAGTGCCACCAGTGGGGAGGCTCTTACATTAATCCAGAAGAAAGTGGTGGAGGACTCAGTTAAGTGATGACAGTGGACATACATGAATATTAATAACATATTTTACATGATTGAGTTTGTATAGTGCAATGTGCACTGAGTGGGGAAATATTCATGGAATATGAGAGAGGACTCCAAGATCATATCCTGGTAGGTGGCTTGAATGACTGACATACAGAAAAGGGGCAGTTTTGTGAGGAAAAAAAAAGGAGTTTATCACTAACCATGAAATTCAAGTGCAATTGAAATGGGAGATATCCAATAAATAGTCAAATTCCTACAGCTGATATTTAGAGAAGACTTTTGAAAGTCATGAGTATGAGCACTGTTTTTAAATACAATATTTATTGGAAGTTCATGCTAAAGTGTACACGCAGGATATGGGTAAAAAGGGCACTTTTAACGTTAGTAAAGGAATAAGGAATTGGGAAGAAGATTAATGAGGAACTGAGAGAAAAGCTAATTGAACATTTGTCATATAAATAAGGGAAGAAAGTTTTAAAAGAAAAATGGATAGTTCACGGTAAATTTCAAATAAGTACTTAATAAAGATAGGAATAATACTGTTCAGTTTATATAATGGTTTCCTGTTTAACTGCCTTTTCCTACAATATGGTCATTTCATGAGCTTTCAGAGGCATCTGTCTGATATTTAATTTTATGTAGGCCCCAGGTAAACTTGGCGATCATTTAGTATTAAATGTTTTTAGTAAAATAAAATTGAAAACAGAACTGGGAAAATAATTTCTCCTTCTTCAGCCAGATTTCTTGTCACTTCTGGTTGTTTTCTTTCACACAAAGATAAGGAAATTACCCTTAATAAAATAAAGTACCTTCTCTAAACCTTTTGATGCTGAAAAATGTCTGCTGCTTGTTATGGTTTTGTTTCGTTTTGGCCATGCTTGCAGCATGTGGAAGTGCCCAGACCATGCACCAAACCTGTACCATAGAGTTAACTGGAGCCACTGCAGTGACAATGCCAGATCCTTCACCTGTTTTCTACAAGGGAACTCTGGTTTTTTACATTAACAGTTAGGTGTATTAAATTGTTGTGAAATATAATTGTCCCTTTTTTATTAAGACAGTTAATTTGAATCCAAAAAGAGCCTTTTAATGTTTATTTGTTGCACTGGAGAGATACAGAACAATTTCAATAGTGCCCTTCATGGTAATTGTGGACCAGTGGAATGGACAATTAATATGTCCATTATAGTACAAACTTTGAGGTCAGGGTCTGTATGAACCCTGAACCTTTTGTATTAATATATTTCCCAACACAGAGATGCTTAATGAATACTTTTTAAAAGAAAAAAAATTGATATGATAGAATTTTGTGATCTAAATAAGTTGCTGAATAGGCCCACCAATGACAGAACTAAAATACTAGCTGAAAAATGGGCAGGACATTGACAATTTCCAATTCCCCTTTAGAAACCAAGTTGCGTTTTCAGCTATAATATGCTGGTTCTTAAAAGTTGATTTTTTGATACATTTCCTTCAGATAATTTGGATTAGGAGTGAAGTGTTATGAATCACATGAAAGCTTCTTTACGTGCTTGTATAACTTTAAGGAACCTCTTTAGCCTTTTATAAATGATTATGAAGCTGCAAAATTCTACTTCCAGAAGCAAAGTACATTTTTCAAAGGAAGAAAATAATATTTCTCAGCAAAAATGAGAGTTGTTGATAGGATCAGAGGAAGTTATGCATGTGAAAGTGTTTTCAAATTACTCATTTTTGTAAATAAATTGTTTTGCAAAAGACTTTCTGGTATAGTTGATTCAGAAAATACGTAGACATTTTAAAATTTTTTGTACTAGGTATGTTTTTCAAGTGAAAATTTTCTGCCTTTATCAATGAAAATTCTAACCTCTAGATATCTTAGTAGGTCGAAGAGATTTGTTCTTTATCATATGTGTTTTTTTTTTAGTTAATCCTGTGAATGAGAGCTCCTGTAGGAAGTGATGTACTTGGTGTCTCTTTAGGACATTTTATATCAGATCAAAAGGTCAGTGTTTTTAGGGCTTACTTAAAGGTATTTTAGATGAATCTTTATAATATTGACACTTCTACCAGTTAAAGAACAAAGAACATTCATTTCATTTGTGAAATAACTGATGCATAATTTAAATTCACATTTTGTGATTTGAATGTAAAAGTGATTCTTCTTTACCTATCGGCAGTGAAACTCTTGTTTTGTGTTCTCTTTCTCATACTAATAACTAATATCCACTAAGTAATTCTTGGAGCTGCAGTCCAATCAGTAAACAAGTAGCAGGGGAAACCTAATTACTCTTAGTGGCACTGATTATTTGTCACTAATTTCTATTTTATTTGACAAAAACAAATTCAACAGGTCCCAGACATTAGCTCACAAAGGTAAATGCACTTACCATTCCAGTTACATTTTCTTAAAGAATCCAAATAAGAGCCTTGTGTTAGAACAATTTTTTTTTCATCATGTTTCCATTGCTGATGATTTTGGAAACTCAAGATAAGGTGCCAACAAAGAAATTGTGCTGAATTCTCTTATGACTCTGACCAATTGGGTACACTCAATACTACACTCATTGTCAGTTCTTTGGGAGAATACAATGAAGTATATTCTGAAGACAACAACAACAATTTATTTTATAAAAAGGGGGGGAAAAGTGATTTTGGCCAAACTTTAAAGAAACTCAGTTTTAGTAGGGAGAAAATAAACTGTTCAAAATCTTAAAGGAGTAAAGGGAAGCAGAAAAATAGCATATAGGGGGATTTTGATAAGTATCACTAACATTTTTTTTCAGTCATAAAACCTGGAAAATCTGGAGCTCCCTTGCGGCACAGTGGGCTAAAATCTAGTGTTGTTACTGCAGCAGCTAGGGTCACCACTGTGGTGCAGGTTTGTTCTCTGGCCCAGAAGCTTCCATATGCCTTAGACATGGCCAAAAAAAAAAAAAATCTGCTATAGTTTTCCATGATATTGACTGCATTCAGTGAAGAGGATAACCATTATTCTGAATAACAATGAAGTGTCATGATGCCTGAGGAGAGGTTTTTATAGAAGGCAGCCATCTCAAATGTAGTCTTTGATGGTACCACCTTCATTGTCAACACAGACACAGAGCGTTTCATTGAAATCTGTATCAACAGTCTTAAATGTACAAAAGATTAATGAGATTTTCTTCCATGTCATTGAGACCATGGGAAAAGGGTTTTTGCAAGTCTGTTTTTGTTGTCACACCCTTTCCTGAGGTTTTTAAGTATCTCTGGGAAGATAGTGACAATCACACCTGGGAAACACCTCTTTATATAAAACATAAAATATATATCTCCCCTACCCTGAGAACTGCTATGGTTGCCGGGGCTACGGTGGATGTGGAGGTGTGACTATGGCTGTGGCTGTAGTGGCTTTGGAGACTCAGGAGGTTCTACGGCTATGGTTCTGGCTAGCGAGGCTGCAGATATACACTTTGCCACCGCTTGTGCTATAAAGGATATTGATTCTCTGGCTTCTATTGAAAACGAAAAAAAAAAAAAAAACACTGGTCTTTGGGACTTTAGAATCCCCACACAATCCTGCTGTCTGTTCTTTGTTCTGTTTCCATCAAAATTTAGACGCTACTCTGACCAGCTGAAATAACAAGAGTTCAGCAAGAAGGGCGGACACAGATTTGATAAAGATTTTCCTAGAGGTTTATATATATATGACTGTGTTTTGTTTGCTTTTTTTTTCCTGTCTCATAGCCTTAATAGAACAATAAGAGAGATTATTGGTCTTTATTTACATGAACGTTTATATACAGTTAGTTGAAAGGTGATTGAACTAAAGGAAAACCAAATACTAAAGGGAGGACCTTTGCAAGTGCTTTTGAGATTAAGGGGCTCTGAACCTGGAATGAACAGGCTTCTAGAACTGCAGTACCAGCACATAACATAAGCATAATAAAAAATGTTGCATTAAAGAACCGATTACTGAGAAAAGGGGAGGTAATTAAAATTTCTGACCTACTATATGTGAGATATTTTGCAAAGTGTTTCATATATTTTTTATCACTTAATTTTCATAATAAACATAAGAGGTAAAGTAAAAAATTTCTTTTCTTTTTAAAAGTATAAAAAGTCTTCAGACAACTCTAAAAAGTGGTTAGAATATTGGGGAAATATGGATTTGTGAAGCAAAGAGGTTGAGATTATAGTCCTTCTTAATCACTAATTGTATTAAAGGGCACGTTTCTTAAATACATTGATATATATTTTTATTCAGCTAAGTATGATGATAATTTTTACATAAAAAAAAATTACAAAATAAACCTACCCTCCACTACACACATAAGCATGCAAACAAATTGGTATATTATAATGTATATGATACAGTAGGTGATTGCATTCATTTCCTAAGGCTGCTATAAAAAAAAGTGCCACCGACTCCATGTCTTAAAATAAGTGATATTTATTGTTTCACAGTTTTGGAGGCTAAAAGTCCAAAATCAAGGATATCAGCAAGACCACACTGCTCCTGCTACCTGTAGGAGAATCCTTCCTTGCCTCTTCCTTATTTCTGGTGATGCACCGACAATCTGCATTCCTTGGTTTGCTGCTGTATCTTTCTGATTTTTCCTGCACCATCACATGGTGTTCTCCCTCTGGGCTTCTACATCTTCTGTGAATGTCTGCCTTTGGGTTCAAATTTCCCCTCCTTATAGGGACATCACTCATATTAAACAATCACATTGAATTAGGGCCCACCCTAATGATCTTGACCTTATCTCAACATGCTTAAATCTATAAAAGACCAAATTTTCAAATAAAGTCACACCCATAGGTATGAGACGTCAGGTTAGATTTTGAAGATATCTTCGGAGAGGGTCAAAATTTAACCAAGAATTATGATCCTTATAATATTACTTTACTTACATCATATAATTGACAGGTGACTGAATGGAAACAGATAATTCAACATAAGACTTTATTTCAGTCTTAAAGTGTTTAATATTACTTTACTTACATCATATAATTGACAGGTGACTGAATGGAAACAGATAATTCAACATAAGACTTTATTTCAGTCTTAAAGTTCTTTCCACAATTTGAGGCCTCTCCCTTTAAGAAGAGAAAATGATGACTTTGATTTAGAATGCGTTGTGTTTAAACTGACAATTAGACAGTCATTTATAACTGCCCATTAGAGAGCTTGTGGTTTAATTTATAGCTTCTCATAAATATGTACAGCCAAACAGCCTCATCAACTAAAGCAGAGACATTAGCCCAGGGCAGCTTATAATTGATTTCGGAGAACTGGTTTGTAATTTTTCACTATCTGATGAAATTAACTATGTAAATCAAGATCTTTCCCAAAATTTCCATTGCCAAAGAGATTTTAGATTTTTTTAGATTAAGATATGCTTTCCTCCACTCTTTTCACATCAGACAAAGCTAGTCTTCCCAAAGTCTTACTTCAGGCTTTCTCCAAATATCTGTTTATTGGAATAGTAGGATCAATATTATGTCAAAAACATATGATACAGCCACTAAACACGAGTCGCAGAGGGAAAAAATGAAAGCATATAGAGATTAACCTGCTCAAGTTCAGAGTTAGGGAGAAGTGGAGCGCACATTTTAAACCCAAGAGTCTTTAAAGCCACATCTTTGTGATAAAGTGGGAAGCTATTTTTTCCCAATTATGAAGTACAAATAACGGATGTCTGAAGACATGATGTAAGCACACCTGAGTGGTAGCTGTTGAATATTTCAATCTGTCAGACTAATGGTGACATCGCAGTTTGTAGTTTATTCTGTCAAATCTGCTTCTTGTACCCAGTTATTAGGTGATCAAGAGAGTGATTCAGTAAAAGCCATAGAACAAACAAGACCGATATCCACTGTATTCAGAGCCACTTCTGTATACCAATCAGCAGAGGCTGACTCATTCATATCTGTGATCATAGCCCAGTATTCATCATTAATTTCTACTGTAGCTCATGATGTTATGATCTAAGGATTTAGTTTGATAGGCAGGGCAGTCTACATTGTAACTTTCATATCCTGCTATGAGTGTGATTAGGAATCCATGAAGAAGTGTCATATTCTCTTTCTAGATAAAAATTGTACAAACAGGTCAATAAAACTGTTCTTTTCATATCTAAGAAGATATCTAAACATATTTTTAAAGCATTCAATTGGTTTTCTTTCTGTTTAGTTTGCATTCCTCAAAACAAACCTGTGGTTATGGTCAGAAATGATAGTTAAATATATGTGTGTGTGTATGTATATATATATATATATATATATATATATATATATATATATTTTTTTTTTTTTTTAGGGCTGCACCCATGGCATATGGAAATTCCTGGGCTAGGGATCGAATTGGAGCTGTAGCTGCTGGCCTAGGCCACAGCAACAGCAACGCCAGATCTGGGCCATGTCTGTGACCTACACCACAGCTCACGGCAACCCCAGATCCCTAACCCACTGAGTGAGGCCACGGATCGAACCTACATCCTCAGGGATGATAGTTGGATTCGTTTCTGCTGAGCCACGATGGGAACTCCCAAGCACTCAAAGAGCACTTTTCTACATTTACATTTTGTAAATAGATTTCATAACATCAAGCAGTTTTTCTTATAAAAAAGCTAATACTCTCCAACCGTAAATTGTATTACCTTGCTAAAATATTTTATAATCTCATACAACAGCTACATAATTTGACTTTTATTATTCAAAAAACAGCATAAAATATACTCAGGAAAATAATGCAATACCATGAAACCTCTTTATAAAAAAAGTCATGAAAATGTGTCAGTCTCCTAATTTCCTTTAATGGTCATTTAGGAGTTTCTAAATCATAACTCTATATGGTCAAATGTTTTCAAATGTAATAAAGTGAATAAATAAATGAAAAAGCATGGTAACCAACAGGTCTTGAGTATAAGAAAATAATGCAAATGACTTAAAATAAGTTTGTAAAATAGAGGGTCCATGAATCATACTAACAGTTATTAAGAATAGTCAAATATCCTTAATAATGGGAACGTTTACAAAATTGCTAACCCCTTACCTCTAACTCTCTCAAATGAACAATAAAATAATGGAAAAGATTTCTTTGCCCTCAATTTAAGTTCTCTTTTCATTAACATTAAGAAAAATCTAAAAGCTTAATACCTGCAATGGTAAACCTCTAGAGGGTGGCTCTAACTTTAGGGTGGCAAAATTATTACGCATATTAACAATGAAGAAAGCCAGTGGGCTTGGTGTGGAAGTGGAAAACTCTGGAAATAGATTTTCTTTTGGTGGGAGGGCTTTCTAGGGCTGCAAGTACAGCATATGAATATTCCCAGGCTAGGGATCTAATTGAAGCTTCAGCTGCCAGCCTATGCCACAGACACGGCAATGCCAGATCCTTGACCCACTGAGCAAGGCTAGGGCTGGAACCTGCATCCTAATGGCTACTAGTCAGATTTGTTTCCACTAAGCCACAACAGGAACTCCATAAGGGATTGTTTTAATGAAATATTAGGGCTGGGTGGTTCTGTAATAATTCTTCAGCTAATCAAGCATATATCCAGCAGCCAATTTTTTAAAATATTAGAGTTGCTTATGTATGTATAGACAAATTCATTGTTCTTTTCTTTTCTTTCTTTCTTTCTTTCTTTCTTTCTTTCTTTTTTTTTGGTCTTTTTGCCTGATCTAGGGCTGCACCCGTGGCATATGGAGGTTCCCAGGCTAGAGGTCTAACAGGAGCTGTAGCTGTTGGCCTTTGCCACAGCCACAGCAAAGTGGGATCTGTGCTGCGTCTGCAACCTACACCACAGCTCACAGCAATGCCGGATCCTTAACCCACTGAGCAAGGCCAGGGATCGAACCTGTGACCTCATGGTTCCTAGTCAGATTTGTTAACCACTGAACCATGACGGGAACTCCCAAATTCATTGTTCTTGAATGCTAATCATCTCCCTTCCTTCCCTTCAAATTCTGAAAATACTAATTTATATTTTTAATTACCTGAATTTTTCTAAGGAATCACAGAATTGTTCAACTAAAAAGAAGGATTGCAATGATTTATCTCAATTTGAAAGTTTTACAAATCTTGTAATTTATGTCCATGTGTGAAAGAGCAGTGAAATATCTTGGTCAAAGGCCTAAGACATGGCTTTACCTGATTATTTCATGTTGAAAGTCAAGGGATAAGTTGAGGAATTATGTCCCTTAGGAATGAATGATTATGTTTCATTTTTTTAATAAAGAAAACCCTTGGTTTTTTCTGTAAAAAAACATGGATTTTGTTTCCATTCATTTATTTCAACTGATAACTTTCATTTTTTTTACTTCTGACAAAGTGAGCTAGAAAAATCAGACCTACAAAGAGGAACTTACACACATCCTACTTGAAATTTTTGATACTTGCTTGAGATATGATATTTATTATATAGCAGTCCTTCCCCGGAAACTTTTAATCTAACAATTTTATTATATACCAGGCTGGCAGTAGCATTTTAGTCACAGTCACCCAGAGCTATGGCTGTAGCCAAAAAAGAAATGGCCTAGGTCTCTGAGCTTTCAGATGCACCGTCATAGCCCAATAGACTCTAATAAAATTTTCAAGAGGATGAAGAAGAAGGAACACTCCCAAAGATATTCTATGACACCACCATCACCCTAATACCAAAACCAGACAAAGATACCACTAAAAGAGAAAACTATAGGCCAATATCTTTGATGAATATAGCCACAAAAATTCTCAACAAAATTTTAGCCAACTGAATCCAACAGCATATAAAAAAGATCATACACCACCACCAGTGGGATTCACCCCAGGTTCACAAGGATGGTTCAACATATGCAAATCAATCAACATCAAACACTACACTAACAAAAGAAAAGTCAAAAACCACATGATTATCTAAATAGATGCAGAAAAAGCATTTGACAAAGTCCAATATCCATTCATGATAAAAACTCTTACCAAAGTGGGTATAGAGGGAACATACCTTAAATAATAAAAGCCATTTAGGACAAACCCACAGCAAATATAATACTCAGTGGAAAAAAGCTCAAAGCCTTCCCACTAAAATCTGAAGCATGACAAGGATGTATACTCTCACCACTGTTATTCAACATAGTATTGGAAGTCCTCGCCACAGCAATCAGACAAACAAAAAAAAAGTATCCAAATTGGAAGAGAAGAGATAAAATCATCACTGCATGCAGATGCCATGATACTATATATAGAAAACCCTAAGAACTCCACCCAAAAACTAATTGAACTTATCAACAAATTCAGCACATTAGCAGGATATAAGATTAACATTCAGAAATCATTTGCATTTCTGTATACTAACAATGAAATATTAGAAAAGGAATATAAAAATACAATATGTTTTAAAACCGTAACTCCCCAAAAAATCAAGTACTTGGGAATAAACCTGACTAAAGAGGGGAGTTATATGACTTATAAGAGTTATATGCTGAGAAGTATAAAACTTTCATCAAGGAAATTAAAGATGATTCAAAGAAATGGAAAGATATTCAATGCTCCTGGGTGGAAAAAATTATATTGTAAAAATGGCCATACTACCCAAAGAAACCTACAGATTCATGCAATCCCTATCAATTTAGCCATGACTTTTTTCACAGAACTACAAGAAACAATCGAAAAATTTACTTGGAACCACAAAAGACACGGAATTGCCAAAGCAATCCTGAGGAACAAAAATCAAGCAGGAGGCATAACTCTCCCAGACTTCATGAAATATTACAAAGCCACAATAATCAAGACAGTGTGGTACTGGTACCAAAACAGATATACAGACCAATAGAGAACCCAGTAATAAATCCAGACATTTACAGTCAATTAATCTTTGACAAAGGAGGTAAGAATATAAAATGGGGAAAAGACAATCTTTTCAGCAGGTGTTGCTGGGAAAACTAGACAGCTGCCTATAAATAAATTAAACTGGAACACACCTTCACACCATGCATAAAAATAAACTCAAAATGGCTTGAAGACTTAAATGTAAGACAAGACATCACTAAACTCCTAGAAGAGAACATAGGCAAAACATTCTCTTATATCAACCTTATAAATGTTTTCTCAGGTCAGTCTCCCACAGCAACACAAATAAAAGCAAAAATAAGCCAACAGGACCTAATTACACTGACAAATTTTGCACAGCAAAGGAAACCAAAAAGAAAACAAAAAGACCTACTTACAGAGTGGGAGAAAATAGTGTCAAAAAGTTCAGTTGACAAGAGTTTAATCTCTAAAATAGACAAACAACTTCTACAACTCAACAGCAAAAAAGCCAATTGAAAAATGGGCAAAGGACCTGAATAGACATTTCTCCAAAGAAGATATACAGATGGCCAACAAGCTCATGAAAAAATTCTCAACATCACTGATTATTAGAGAAATGCAAAACAAAACTACCATGAGGTACCACCTCACACCAGTCAGAATGGTAACCATTAATAAGGTCACAAACAACAAATGCTGGAGAGGGTGAGGAGAAAAGGGAACCTTCCCATACTGTTGTTGTAAATGTAAATTGGTACAACTGCTATGGAAAGCAGTATGGGGTTACCTTAGAAAACTACACCAGAACTACCATGTGACACAGAAATCCCACTCTTGGGCATATATCCAGACAAAATTTTCCTTTAAAAAGACACATGCACCCACAGGCTCATTGCAACAATATTCACAGTAGCCAAGACATGGAAACAACCTAAATGTCCATTAATAGACAATTGGATTAGAAAGATGTGGTATATATACACAACGGAATAGTACTCAGCCATATAAAATAATGAAATAATGCCTTTCACAGCAACATGGATGGAACTAGAGACTTTTATACTAAGTGAAGCAAGTCCAAAAGAGAAAGATAAATACCATGTGATATCACTTATATCTTCAACCTAATATATGGCACAAATGAACATTTCCACGGAAAAGAAAAACACGGACTTGGAAATCAGACTTCTGGTTGCCAAGGGGGAGGGGGAGGGAGTGGAATGGACTGGAATTTGGGATTAATACATGTAAAATATTGACTTTGGAATGGGTAAGGAATGAGATCCTGCTGTACAGCACCGGGAACTATGTCTAGTCACTTATGATGGAGCATGATAATGTGAGAAAAAAGAATATATACATGTATGTGTAACTGGGTCACCTTGCTGTACAGTAGAAAACTGACAGAACACTGTAAACTAGCTATAATGCTAAAAATAAAAAGAACATTATAAAAATTGGAAGATGCTCTGTGCTCTTATAAAAAATTAAAAAGGATTAGAAGTATTTTAGCCACACAAATATTCATAAAAGCATTATTTTTTGGTAGCCCAAGGCTAGAACAACCTACATATCCTTCAAATGGTAAATAAATTGTGCCACATACATATAATGGAATTCTACTCACAATAAAAAGATTCAATAAATTCAGTAAATTATAAAAATCTCAAAATCATAATTGTGAATGGGAAAATCAGTCTTAAGAAATTGCATAGTGTATGATTCCTCTTATTTGAAGCTCTCAAAAAGTCAAAGCTAATATGTAATGATGATAATGAGAGTGGTGCTTGACAAGGATTATCAGAAGGAAGGTGATGTCACTGTAAAGGTATAGTACAGGGAGTTTTGGGGGTGATGGAACTGTTCTGTATCCTGATTGTGGTTGTGGTTACACAAATATATACATGTATAAAAACTCACTGATCTATACACCAAAATAAAATAAAATAATTTTAATGCATGATAATTTAATGAAAATTAAATTAAGTTAAATATAAATAGTTTTGGAGACTCCTGATTTTAATTCAGAGGTGTTTAATGTTATAAAAATGGAAAATATAAAAACAAATTTCTTTGATTTCTCAGAGGCTGCAGTTGGATGTCAAATGTCCCATCCTAAAATTAGGAGATAGGTGCTTTTGGAGAGAAACAAGATCTAAACACCCCCCCCCGGGGAAGATGCCCCAAAATGCCATTTAAGTCAGTGGAAAATCCAATTAGACATTTTGACTAAATGCTTAAGGCTGAGTATTCTCATGGGTTAGCATGAGAATATGACACTACTGGGGAGGGTCACAGTCATGGGGGGGTTTCAAATAATCTTGCTGGCTTTTCCTTCAGGGATTTTATGATGATTCCAGAGAATCATGGAAAATTCATAGAAGGACTTTTTTTTTTCCCTCCTCCATTCATGGTGTTGCCTGAGGAATGGGAACAGCAGATGAATAAGAATTGACCTGCCTTATTCCTGCAGGAAGAAGGACAAAGAGGCTTATACTCTGAGCACACTTGTAGAACATCGTTGTAACTCAAAGAAGGAAATGAAGACCCCTCCGAAATCCTACCCAAATTAAGTTATCTTTTCTCCCCTTCGAAAAGAGAAAATCCTCAGTCTATAAGGGGAAGAGCTCCAAATTCATAGCCCAAGGACACTGGTAGATAACCATTCCATGTAGGAGAAAATAATGAAAATAGTTTAAAAAAGAAAAAGAAGCTCAGCTCTACAGAAGAAAAGAGACTCTTCTGAAGGCCACATCCCAGAGACCAAGACTCCAAAATCTGTCACTATTTAAACCATCAGTCTCATTCTTTTCCATCACACTCACAGCCTTACAACAAAACTTGAGCACAGGTAACAGTGGAATAAAATTAAAGGAAATGAGAGAGACAGATACTCTAAGGAGCACCAGGAAAGGAAGACACAAGTCTAAATATTAGAACAATAAGGAGGAATTTGAAGTCTCTGGTGCCTTTAACAATAATATATTTTCATTCTGTTAACTATAGCAATCAAAAAAAGCTCAAACATAGGCCCTGGACTACATATGTTAATACAAATCCATGCATTAAAGGAAAGGAACTCAAGTTTATCTCCAAGAAAATCATATATTTACCCAGAGAATCTTCAATCCCATGTAATATTTTCAGCTTTTAACAAAAAGATGCTAGGTACACAAAAAGGAAAGAAAAGTCCAACATTAAAAAAAAAAGAAAGCAATCATCAGAACAAGATACAGATATGACACAGGTGTTGGAATTATCAGGGAGGAAATATAAAATAATATAATTAATATATCAAAGGCAATAATAGAAATGGTTGACAAAATGCAAGATAAAATAGGCACTTTCAGTATGGAAATAGAAAATATAAGAATCAAATGGAAATACAAGAAATAAAAATATACAACAAATAAATGAAGACTATTTTGACATGCTTTTTGGCATGCTCAGCACAGCTGAGGAAATAATCAATGAACTAAAAGAGAATGTCGTCAAATCCAAAATCACTGAAATGCAAATAGAAAAAATAAATAAATAAATAGAGTTCCCACTGTGGCTCAGTGGTAGTAAATCCAACCAATACCCATGAAGATGCAGGTTCAATCCCTGGCCTTGCTCAGTGGGTTAAAGATTACTGCATTGCCATGAACTGGGACATGGCTTGGGTCCAGCATTGCTGTGGCTGTGGTGCAGGCTGACACCTGAAGCTCTGATTTGACCCCTAGCCTTGGAACCTTCATATGCCATAGGTACAGCCCTAAAAATAAAAAAATAAAAAAGGTGAAAAACAACAGATCATCCAAGACTTATGAGACAATATTAAATGGTGTAACATGCACATAACTGGAAATCCAGAAGGAAGGAAAGAGAATGGGATGGAAGAAATAATAGATAAAATGTTTACAAAGTTAGTGGGAAATACCAAACCACATATCTAAGAGGCTTGGAGAACAGAAAGCCAAGCAGAATAAATACTAAACCTAATAAAACCAACCAACCAAAAAGCCCAACATACCAGGGCATACCATACTCAAACATAAAAAAAGCAGAGAGAGAGAGAGGGTATATTTGGAAGGCACCCAGAGGGAATGTGTTTGTCTGGGTTATGTACACAAGAATCAGATAAGAATTACACATTACTCATCAGCAACCACACAAAAAAGAAAGTGAATTAAGATTTTTACAATATTGAAAGTAATATAAAACTATCAACTCAGAATTCTATGTGTAACAAAAATACACTTCAAAAATGAAGATGAAATAAAGATATTCTAATATTCAAACAAAACAATAACAAAACTGAAAAACTACAACAAAAATGAACTGAAGGAAGTCACAGATTGTTAAAAGAAGTTCATGGGGAAGCAGTATCAGGTCAGAAACTTGTATCTATACAAAAAGCAATGTAAAATGATATACATAAAAATAAAAAAAAGTATTTTAAAGTTTTTTTTGTATTTTCACTTCATATTAAAGAGGACTGACTAGTTAAAGTAATGATAACAGTATGATGGATTTTTATAGCTTTTGTAAAAAAAGTAAGATATATGACAATGGCATAAGGATGGAAGGAAGTAGGAATATTCTGATGTATGAACTTAAATTATAGGTGAAGCAGTATATATTATTTTAATGTGGATTCAGATTATTTAAACATAAATATTATAAATTCTAGATAGAACTAATACTTTTAAAAGCATAAGTTACAAATCAATAAATTAGATAAAATAGATGCATAATTAAAACAATAAAAACCAGAGAAAACAGAATAAGAAGAAACAAACAGCAGAGGAAAAAATGCAATCACCATAAAATAGTTTAAAAATTAGCATATTAGAATCAAACTATATTAAACAGTTTTTAAATATGAATTATCTAATCATATCAATTCATAAAAAGAAGGTGTCACATTAGATTCAAAGAGTAGATCCTACTATGTACTGTGTACAAAAGGTCCAGTTTAAATATGGAGACTTATAAGTTAAAAAGGGGATGGAGAAAATACATCAAAAGAAAACAGAAGTAGCCGTATTAATTCCAAAAACTGCAATACTTAGAACAAGATGATTTATCAGAGATAAAGGAAGATATTACATTGTGATGAGTGTGTCACTTAACCCTACACCTTAAGCATGAATGTACCTCAGTTATTCTGCTTAAGCCTGGATGACCTAACAAAAAAGTTTGAAAATTTTTGAGGCAAAAATTGACCAGTCTAAAATTACAAATGACAGATGGTCTAATTTTAATTGAAAACTTCAAGGTTCCTGTCTCCATAATTGGCAGATAGCATGTGCAGAAAATCAATAAAGATATAGAGATTCCCACTACCAACTAACTGGGCCTAGTATTTATACAACTCTATGCACCTTTTACTCATGTGTGCACGATGTTCGCCAATTAAAAAAAAGGTACATTAATCCATAAAGCAAATGTTAACACATTAAAAAAACAGAAATCATATAAAATATTTTCTCAAACCATAACAGAATCAAGTAGAAATAAAAAAAGAGAACCAGAAAATCAACAAGTACTAAGAAATTAAACAATACACTTCTAAGTAACATATAGATCAGAGAGTAAGCCCCAAAGTAAATTAAGTGTACTCTGAAATCAGTAAAAATGAAAATACATTGTGTCAAAATTGTGACTGCAGCTATTGTAGTACTTAGTAGGCACCTTATAAAATAACATGAATAACTTAGAAATAAAGAAAGCTCTAAAATGAGTAACCAATGTTTTCAATTTAGGAAACCAAAGAAAGGAGGCAAACTTATCCCAAACAGACAGAAGGAAGGAAATGATAAAAAAAAAATAGAGCGGAAATCAAGAAATTAAAAACAGAACGTAAATTAAATTGATGTGTCTAAGCATGCTAAATGATGCATAAAGATAAAGAGGGAGAAGCATGAATACCAAAATCAGAAATAAAAGATGAACCATTGCTACTAATGTCACAGATGTTAAAAGTGAAGGAGAACACACTTTCCAGCTCATTTTATAAGGTCAACGTTACTTTGATGTCAAAACTGGATAGACAGTTCAATACAAGAAAACTAAATAACGATTTACCTGATCCTAAACAAAGTCTTAACTATTCAAATCCACCAATATAGAAAAAGAATAATAATCCATGAAAAACCCCAAGAATGCAAAGCTAGCTCAACATTTATATGTTAATTGAGACAATATTAGCAGTCCATAGAAGGGAAAAGAACTTCTTGATCATTTTAACTGATACAGAAAAAATTGGCAAAATTCAATATATATTTATAAAAAAGACAAATTAGGAATAAAAGAGACATCTTCATCTTGAAAAATGTATCTATAAAATACCTGATTAAAATCATAACTGACTGTGAAAGATTAAATGATTTCTTTCTAAGATTAAGAACTGGAAAAAAATGTCCAGTTTTAGTACTTATATTCAATAACAGGCAGATTTAGTAAAATAAGGCAAATAAAATAGTTATACACTTTAGAAAACAGTAATAAAACTATCTGTATTCATAGATTATATAACAATATATGCTGAAAATCTACCAAAAACTAGAATTAATATTTAGCAAGATCACAGGTTTCAATGCTTAAACAAAAGCAAATATCTAAGGGAATCAAATATAGTTATACTATAAATAAATTAGAAATGTCATAGTTTTCCCAAATATTTTTCATCAGTTGTGAAGTGCATCCAATTGAAAAGATACTTGCATACAGAGAAATGAGTTAGTTAAAAACTACCTATCTCATAAACTATCTACATTTGGCTTAAACTAGGAAAGAGGAAGAATCTTAGGGATGTGCCTTGAGCTTGTATTTTAGTGGACCTTTGAAAATAGATCCAATGTCCATCTTTTTCTAATTGGCTAAACTTTGAAGATAAGGTAAGGGCAAGTGATGAGTAAGGGTGTTGCTACTTCAGTGTTCACTATTCCAGTTAAGAGTTTTGTGCCATCATCGTACAAGATCAACAAAAGTACAAAATAGCTCTCTACCTATTCTAGTGACATAGAAACAGGAACTTTGTGTTCACAAAGTTGTGTTTCAGAAAATTATTTCTTAGGATTTGCAAAAAAAATCTCTATGTATATAAAAACCTTTAACGTAAACAAATAAAAATGAAACCAAGTTCGTAATGTCAATGAAGAGACTTTATTGGGAAATAAATACACACAGCTATCATACTGGGAGCAATGAAGTAGCAACCATTCCAATATGCAGCCATTCTGAAAGGACTACTTTCTTTATGGCATTCTGCTGAGAGGAATGAGTTTTTTTGACCTGCTTTCTTCAAGATGCCTTCTGTAATGGTGTGTGACATTAGTAGTTAAAGAAGTTAACAATATGCTTGAATTTGAAGACAGGAAGTAAAAAAAAAAGAGGTTTACCATTTAGAATGAGAGAAAGTTTCTAATGTTTTAGTGACTGACAGATTTTTCAGTGGACTTCTCAGAGGTCAAATACCTTCCATAGAAAGAAAGCTATTTTGTCTTCACTGAAACACTTTCTCATACGTTTGGATTCAGATGCTGAGTCAATTTTCTTCTTATTTTACCCTTGGGTATTTACCTCTCATTATAACCGTCACAGGTTTCTGGTATGCTCTTGTCCCTGCCTTCAACCTTCAACTGTTTCTATTTTTCTACTTCCCATTTTAGGAACTTACATAACTGTCTTCATTTTAAAGCAATTATTTCCCCCTATTAAAACCATAAACTATGGACCTCCTCAAATTTTTGCTACACATTATCCTTATTTTCATTTCCATTCTTACCTCAAAGGTATCCACTGTGCAGTATTTTAATCATGCCTTTGCTACATTCTTACAACTCTTACCTTATTTTCACAGTGGTATCAAACTTTTGAAACTCCAGTCTCTGGTTAAATCCAACTCTATTCTTATTCCATGCTTGCTCATATACAGGAGATTTGAATTGTCTTACATTAAATTAATTATACTAAATCTTATTGAGGCACTCTGCCTTGCCCAGAAATTATTCTCTACTAAATTCACTTTCCCACTCTCTAAAATAACTATTTAGTTCTTTATCTTTTTTCAAATTTCTGACACAACTTGCCTTACTCGTCATCCAATTTGACTTGTTTCAAATGTCATAAAAATTAGGAACAATAGAGAATTAAATATCTATCCACCCTTATTGCATGTGTTTTATTGCTGCTGTAACAGATAATCACAACATTTAGTGGTTTAAAACAACTCAAATTATTGTGTCATAGTTTCCATAGATTAGAAGTACAAGCACAGTGGCTCAGGTGACTACCTATACAGAGTCAATTTGTCAGCAGGATTGTGTTCCTTTCTGGAGGTTCTGGGGATGAATGTGCTTCAATGTTCCTTCCAGTTGCAGAATTCATTTCCATGTGGTTGTAGGACGATGATTCCCCAATTATTTTCTCAGCCTCTATAAGCTATAGTTATTCCTTAGTTCTTAGACCCCATTCCTCCACTGATTCATCTTCAAATAAATAACCAGGAGACAGAAAGCTCTGATGATACTTCTTTAGAATTCTGTCTACAACAATCATTTCTCAACAAACATTGTACCTTCTACTTATAAAGTACACAGTCCTTACTTAAAAGCTCTTCTTCCACTTATGCAGTAGATGTCAGCCCTACTAATCCAATGAAGCCTCTTATTTTTCAGCTACTTTTCAGCACCATTTATACTAAATTTACTCATTACTCCTTATTTAAAGATGTTCTTTTATTTCTTGATCACTGGACTCCCCATATTTTCCTCTACAAAATTATGCACCATGTCTCAAGCTCCTTTACTGGATTCCTTTTCTGTTTCCTATCTTTACATGCTGGAAGTCCCCCTGGCTGTACTCTTAACTCTCTCTCTCCAGTTATTCCAAGCCGTTTCATGTTACAAACTCCATTTTAAGAATTGTTTTCCTAGTTTATATCTCCCCTCCTAACATCTTCCCTCTAGCTTGATGTTGCATATCCTACTATCTATTCAACATTTTGGACAGACATATATATATACATCCTAACTTTTGATATTTCTATATTTTGTGCCCATTCAGGCTTCCCCTTAAATATAGTGTTAAAGATATTCAACAAATTTTTTAAGACTCAAACCAAGGCGCTACCCTTCATTTCTTTTTCTTTTAATACCCATAATCTATGTCCTATTCCACAGCAAGACTTTGTAGAATCTACTATGATCTCTTGACTGAATTGCTGCGATCACCTTGGATGCTCAGCTTCCATTCTTGAGCTTTTACAATTCATTATCCACACAATGGTGAGACATCATCTGGATCACCTTCTTTTAATTAAACATTTTCAATAGCCCACTTTACACCTCAAATTCTGTTAAAACCATTATCAGGCCCCAGAGGGCCCTGTTTATGTTAACCCTTGAGTAACTTTCTGACTTCATCTCCCAACATTCTCTCCTTCATTAGTTGTAATCTAAACACAATAACTTTCTCACTGCTCCATCAGGCAAAAGTAATTCCCATCTTAGAACATTTAATTTCTTTGAACTATAAACTTAACAAATGCATTTCCTTTACTTCATCCTTATGTTTAAATATCACCTCTTCAATGGGACTTTTTCTTTTTCTTTTTTCTTTTTATCTTTTTAGGGCTGTACCCATGGCATGTGGAAGTTCCCAAGCTTGGGGTAGAATGGGAGCCACAGCCAGAGCAATGCCAGATCCAAACCACATCTGCAACCTACATCACAGCTTATGGCAACACCAGATCCGTAACCAAGTGAGGCCAAGGATCAAAGCTGCATCCTCATGGATACTAGTTGGGTTCATTACCACTAAGCCAGAAGGGGAACTCTTCAATGGGACTTTTCTTGATCATCTTTTGTTATTGGCATTTCCCCCTATGCTGCCATTCTGTATATAATTACTTTTATCTTATTTTCTTCATGCACATTATTTCTCTCACATAATGTATTTATTACTTTCTCCCTGGAATGTAATCCTAATGAGGACAGGCATTTTTATTTGAAGATTTACCTCTGAGCATAGAAATTGGGGTAAAGGGAGCTCTAAATAAATATTTACTGTAAAGCTGAGGAAATTTGGTTGGGATCTCTGTCAAATCACTAAGTTATTTGTTGTTAGTATAACAAGGGTTGAGACCCTTATTATATTATAGAATCTTCTGGGAGTTTTTAAAAACATTAATGCTTTGGCCTTATTACAGTTCAATAAGAATTTCTGGATGTGGGGTTGGCCATTCCTACCCATGAGAGAATATGTAGGTGATAGAATTATGAGCTCCTATAAATCCATGATTGTAACTTGAGTCCTGTCTCAGTCTCTGCCCCAAACCATGGATTGATACCATCATGGATATGGCTGTGGCTTCCACTGACCCTCTTTCTATGAAAGATATTTGTCCTCTCCATTCCACTAAAAAGAATATCAGGTCTTTTATATCATTAGCACAATCTTATTTATTGCACTAAATTCAGTCTTAATGTTATTTTCTTTTTGGACTTAATTTTATTTACTTTATCTGGAGCCCACTTTTGGCCACAAAAGGTGAAAACCAAACAAAAACCAGTTTCCTTGGCACTAGCTTCAACATAAGGAACAAATTTCTCTCATTATTGTTGCTCATAACATGGTACTAACTTCCTTATTTATGGTAATAATGCTGATCGTATTACCTATAAGCTTATTGTATTGCCATTGCAAATTTAGTTTCTTACCCATTCATAAAGTTGAACATGTTTCATGTAAGTTTAGCAATGTGTAAGCAACATATTTTCATACTGAATGATTATTTTCCCTCTGGGGTTAATTTTCTTAGGTAAGAATTCTTTAGAAATTATTCTTATAATACTTTAGCTGAGACACTTTCTTGAAAGAAACCTTGTGCTTCTCACACCCTTGACAGACATTCTAATTTTAGGCATGGGGCTTGGAAAATGCCTTAAAATTTGATTTTGGTTACTTTCCCTGACATTCAATACTGTGGTTTAGGTCTTCATAATTTCTTCTTCCTTTCTATAAATTATAAGGACCTCCAGACTCTGGTATCAACTCAAAGAAAATATTGTTATATAATTTGTTATTTTGACCATTTTGACTAATGCATATTTTCCAGTAACATTATCACTTTATGAAGAACACTGCCCTCATTATATCACTATACTTTTTTAATATAATTATTTCTATTTTTTCCATTATAGATGGTTTACAGTGTTCTGTCAGTTTTCAGCTGTACAGCGTGGTGACCTGGTTACGCATACATGTATAGATTCATCGCAAGTGATTAGATGTAGTTCCTGGTGCTATACAGCAGGTCACCGTACTTTTTGAAATGTAGTTGTGAATAATTGTTACCAAGTAAGGTAAAATTCATTGCAGATACATATAACTAGAGAAAATTCATAAATATGTTGTTATCCCCCTTAGCTTATAATTATTGAGAATTCATTTTATTTAATTAAATCCTTAATAATTTAGTCTTTCAGAAGAAATATTATCAACACAGAGACAAGAAAACAGAAATAGAGGAAGTACTTTCTCAAGGTCAATTAACAAGTGTAAAGCAATAGCAAGAGTTAGGAAGAATCTGGGACTGAGAAATGTCAATAGTGAAAAGCATTAAATAAAATAAACTAATAAAATTTAAACCAAGGTTAAAGTCATAAAACAGCTAAAAGATTTTTGTGCGTTTTTCTTAGGAAAGTAATAAAAAATAACTGAGTAATACTGACTACTCTTCTCAAGGATGGATTACAGCTGTCCCTCTGTTGATGGTGCCCTGTGAACACAGAAGGTACACTTTCATCCTCAAAACTGATCTCTAGCCTCTGTTAGCTGCTATAGTTAATAACTAGGGAAGGCTAGGCTATGACTGGTCTTGATGTATCAATGACACCAGTTTAAAATTAGGTGTATTTGATGATTTAGACTATGACAACCAACTACTTTCTTTCAGTGGAAGAAATAATTTCTTTATATCAAAAATTGTCAGTTCCTCAGTCCTTTCAAACTGTATTATTGTGGTCTATTTATTCTTTGGTTTCTTCAGTATCATCACAATCATGAATAGACCTGACCTCTTTTTTGCAATTGCTCTCCTGATAGCCTAACCTGGCCCAATAATGAAGCAATCTGCAGACTGTATACTCAGGTCCAAGAGGAAATTGGAGGGCCTATTTCTCTGATATTTTTCTTCCAATTTAGAATTTACCTCTCTAGAGGGAATTTCTTATATCATAGCCACATTATCAATATTGTTCTTTTTATTCCATGCAGAAATATCTGTGCATGTTACCAATAAAATTGCTTTGTTGACACAGCAAAAGTAATTTAAATTCTATTTATTGATCTGAATGGAAATTTTTAATTCAAGCTTTGTCAGTATTTTTACAGTAAGCAATACGTTTCCCTTGAATTATATTTCTAATTAAATATTCCTTATAAAAGGCTTAAACAAAGCTTCCTTATGTCTTTCCTTCTTAAAGTGATATGATCTTATCATAATTCAAATATCTCAAAATTAATTAAATGTATTTTCCCCCAAATGGCAAAGACATCGCCCTTTCAATTAATAAATAAAAATACTCGCAAGTCTTCTTTTTCTTGTTTCAATTTGATTGTGCACCTTTAAGTATTTTCAAAGTTATATAAGAAGGGACTCTTTCATGGTTTTACAATTATTTCTTTGACATAATTAGTTTTGTGAGCTGAGAGAGGAGTAAAGCATGCAGAGATTGTTGCTCTAAGTTTTGGGGAATTTGCTGCAAAGATTAAAAACAGTAGTGGAGATTGTTATTTTATTTGCATGATGTGAAAATTGATATTTTTAAATGATTACAGAATAAAATCCCATACAATGTGCGACAGATATAGCTGAGATTTGAACTAAAGGACTGTGGCTCCGTATACTGGACACTCAAACTATGTGTTCCAAAACCTTCAAACTCATTCCAAGAAGTAAATAGATAAACACAAGTTTTTGGTTTAGGAGGAGAGCTCTGGCTCTTAATAAACAATTAAGAGTCAAAGACTGGAAAAATAAGATGTGTTGCAAGAAGAGGTTAGATTGCAACTAGTAATCTTGCTAGGTTATGTTACACATAGTCACAGGCCTTGAAAACTTGATAGTGATTATCTTTTATTAAAAGACTCTGGCTGTAAGAAGTACAGATGAAGCAAATAAGTAAATGAAATTATGCATCAGTAGGACTAAAACTTTTAAAATCACAAGGCAGAGGTATACTTGGGCTGTTTTGTGCATTTGTGGAAAAAAAAAATAGGAATGAAAAATACCTGTGTAAGGGACCACAACCACAATGAAGGGGTATAAGAGCCCAGGAACAGGTGGAAATATTCATGCTCTGGAACATCAGATTCAACGTCCAAAGAGATTCTCAAGCCTTGATACAATGAGCTACTACTATGTCAATTACTATGGGGGCCTGCCATGGCTTTGGAGGTTTTGGTGGCCTGGGGTATGGCTGTGGTTCTAGCTGTGGCCTTGGTGGCTACGGTGGTTATGGCTGTGGCTACTTCTGTCCCTCTTTCTATGGAATATACCAGTCATCTGTATTTTTCTGAAAACACAGCTTATTGCATAAAAAAGCCACAGCTATTACATTATTTTTATCAGGCGGTTCCTTTGCTTCCTCCGCTATCATTGGTGACAGCTTCAAGAGCTTTACCTGAGTGGCTGAGGAAGACATCATAATGTACACTCATCTTCTCAGCCTGTGATGATTTGTTCCCCTGATCTATAATCTCATAACTCAGGCTGGCTATCCTCACTCCAGCTGTGTTACTGACACGAGCTTCCTTCTTCATCCCCTTAACGATATCTCTGGGCACATTCCCTAATAAATTTTGGTTATGGAAATCTAAAACCTTGTTTCTCTTTCCATTGAAGATATTGGTCCTCAAGGTTCTACTGAAGAAGATAATAATAATTTCAGAACTCAGAATATTAAAGTCTTTTCTATGATATGATTCTTTTTTTTTTTATCTTCAAACATGATCAGTGATATTTTTGAGTTGTCTTGGGCCACCAAGTAAGATATTACTGTGCAAAAGTCATATTAGTTTCAGTAGGGAGTTATCTCTCTGATAGGAATTTTATAACTCCAATTGCATACTGTCTTGTTATTCCTGGTACATTAATTGTATGCCACCAAGTTCCTTAAGACTTCTGTGACATTTATGGAAATACTTTTAATAAATATTTTTCATGAACTTATAAAAGTTGGCTTCATTTCTTTTCATCCTTTCTAATGCACTGCTCTAATCTGAATGTTTGTGGCTCTCCAAAAGTCATACATTAAAGCATAATCACCAATATGATAGTATTTGGAGGTAAGGCCTTTGTGAGGATATGAGGACAGAGCTTTTAGGAATGAGATTAGTGTCCATATAAAAGAAGCCCCAGAGTTTCCCCTCACTGCTTTGGCCATGTCAGGGCACAGCAAGAAGACAGCAGTCTCTGAACAAAAGTGGTCCCTCACCAGACATACCAGCTGTGCTGGTATACCTTGAGTTTAGATTTCCAGTCTGCAGAACCTGTGAGAAATTTCTTAGGTTCATAAGTTGCCCAGCCTGAATGAATGAAGAGCAACATTTGAATTTTATGTGTTTCAAAAAATAAATTTTTGAGATGGACAAAAGACGTTTATTTTAGTTTAAATTTTAAAAAGTACACACACACATACCATTTTCTCTAATGAAGTACTTACTTTATACCAATGTTTCCTGAGATATGAAGGCCAAAAAGTTTTAAAGAATAAGCATTGTTTTGCTACCATATTTTTTACCCAGACCAGGTTTCCATTATTATATAGCAATCAATGGAGTTAAATAAGTTAGACATTTCTAATTACAAATGCATTTGCCATCTCCAGTGTACACAGATTTTTTTGTTGGTATTGAAGTTGGCTCACATTGGTTCATAAGAGCCAGTTTTGTGCATTTCCTTTCAACTTCTTTAGCGGTTTCATTTTGGTAGGTTGGAAGAGGCCATGGTTAGACTGTTGACACCACAAAGATCAGTCAAGTCTACAAATTAGGTTTCTTCATTTTTTTTCCAGAAACGCTTTCTTTTTTTCTTTTCTTACCTTGCCTTTCTTCTCTCTCTCCCTCCTTCTCTCTCTCTGTCTCCTATTTTAACTGCTGGTGACATCCATTCTGAATTAGGTAAAATATTGAGTTATTAAATATCTCCAGTATTTAAGAAGAATAAATGCTACATTTATGAGTATATTGTGCATATAACCATGGTTATTTTCATTTTTCATAGTTGTATAAGAAAAAGGCAGGTTTTGCATTTTTTTTTCTTCTATGTACTCTTTGCATTGAGTAATGTCAAATGCAATGGAACGCAGCATAAGCATTAAACTACTTATGAAGGTCTTAACATTTTTAAAAATTCAGTACAAATCACATAGTGTAATATTGTTTACCTATGATATATAGTAATTTTATAAAAGGCTGAAATATATTTGGATAGCAAAAATTATGCAAGTAGGTGATATTTCTTTTTCTCTTCTTTTTTGCTAGCAATTTTTATTTTTCTTTCATAATATATGTTCTTGTTTTCTTTGGATTTTTTGCTTTTCAGGGCCACACCTATGGTATGTAGAAGTTACCAGGCTAGAGGTCTAATCAGAGCTGCAGCTGCTGGCTTACACCACAGCCACAGCAGCGTAGGATCCAAACCATGTCTGCAACCTACACCAGAGTTCACAGCAATGCCGGATCCTTAACCCATTGAGTGAGGCCAGGGATTAAACGGGCACCCTCATGGATTCTAGTAGGGTTCATTATTGCTGAGCCACAACAAGAGTTCCTTGATTTTCTTAATATACTTTACTTCCATTGTGTCCTGTATTCATTTACTACCAATCTGTTTTTTTTCTTTTTGTCAAATCAAAACCAATGTTATAGCCACTAAACTGAGCTTCTTGTTCCCAGTCTCTTCCCACATAATCTATTCTGAACACAAAAAATAATTCTGAAATATTACTTCTGTCATATCTTTGTGTTTGATTAAAAACAAGACATAATTGAACATAAATTTCTGTCTAAAAATCAGTGAGGTCCTCTCCTGATGGCAATGTCTTCACAAACTTCAATACATCTTTTGTAAAACATTTGCTACATCAATACTGCTCTGCTCATTGAAAACACACTTTTCTTGTCCTCACCTCTGTTCATTGTATCAAGATGGTGTCACCTCTTTTCATCTCTTTCTGTGGAATAACTTCATCTCTTTCTGTGGAATAACTTCTCTCCTTCAAGAGCCTACCCCAAATCTACCTTTTTAAGAAATAATTTGCATATCACTATAATCCCACTCTAACTTTTTACTGTTTTGTAATAAATGTCACTACCCGTTGTTTTACTATTATTTAGTATATATCATCCATATACACAAACATATATGATGCATTTGCCAACAGAAACCTGCACCACACACACACACACGCACACACAAACACACAAACCACATGCAAAACTATGGCTAAAATGAAAAGGTTCACTTTTAAGGCTAGGGCTTAGATCTGTATATATTTCCAACCCATCATTTCTCTGATGAAATGCATAGCAAAATATTTTCATATAACCAGCATTCTGTCAGAATTTGTGTAAAGAAAATTATATCTTTTATCATCCCTTTCCTTTGAAAAATAAAGTTTGAGGCGTCCTATATGACATAACTGTTAATTTCTAATATAATATTTAAGCGTTTATAATAGTACTTCTCAAACAAATATATTAAATATATATATACACATTATTTTTATTAGGTATATTGTGCTAAGTCTCGGTCACACGAAGTCATGGTCCTTGCCTTCAAACTTCTTATAATCAGACTGCAGGTGGTGGCAAACGTAGACATCCACCTCTCAAACCTTCCAGAGGTGTCCCCACCCAGAAGTGTGATGAGATCTTAGTACCTTCGGGGTCCACCTTAGCACCTGAACCAGAGCCGCTGTTCTCAGGGAAACCGCAAACCAATGACTAGGCACAGTGTTTATGCTTAACATGGGCCTCCTCCAAAAATAATCTTTCCTGCAGATTCTTGCTTAACTAGCAGAGAATTTGTAGAGTGTGTTCCGGTCTCGTGGCTACCCTGCCCAATCCTACCTACTCTTTTTCCTTTCGCAAGGGTTCCTCCTCGGTATCACTCCTAACGCCATTACAGTGTCCTACTGTTTTTTTTGTTTTTTTTTTAATTTATTTTTATTTTTTTGCATTATAGCTGGTTTACAGATTTCTGTCAGACTTTCCAACTGCACAGAACAGAAATGTTGTCGCTGGAGTAGGGTTACAAAATAAAGAAAAAGTGAAAATAAAGAAGTCTGATCACTAGGTGGCAGTGTGAAAGGGGACGAATACAGTAGTAGGCTAGTAGGGTTCTGAACTGAATGTAGGAAACGGTATGAGACAAGAGACAGATTTTTTATTTTTCCTCAAGAGAATAAGTACATGTGAAAAAAAGCATATGACAGAGATACCAATATCAATTTCAAAAAACATTAGCATATCACATGTGGTCGGGAGGGATATTTTTTGTAAAGGAATAGAAAAAAAATCGTGCTATTTTGTGTTAGGACAGGTCACTCACCTTACAGAATTTGGTATTTTCAAGTGTCCAAGTGGTTAATAGTTTGTAACACAGAATATCCAATGAATAAGATGAGAAAAATTTTACAAAATTTTCTTTTTTTTTTTTTTTTTGCCTTTTTAGGGCCACACCCGCGGCATGTGGAGGTTCCCAGGCTAGGAGTCTAACAGGAGCTGTAGCTACTGGCCTACGCCACAGCCACAGCAAAGCAGGATCTGAGCCGCGTCTGCAACCTACACCATAGCTCACGGCAACACCGGATCCTTAACCCACTGAGCAAGGCCAGGGATCGAACCTGCAACCTCATGGTTCCTAGTCGGATTCGTTAACCACTGAGCCACGACGGGAACTCCCAAAATTTTCTACATAAAGGATGGCTCTAATTGATGACAGTTTTCTTTTTCACAGATTAAATTTAATGACATTTTAATTTAATGACTGAATAATGAAAGGTTAAAAGGTCTCTGGAAAAGATAAGAACAAAGTCTAAAGCAGAGAATAAAAGCTATCATTTGGCAATATTAAAAATTTCAGAAAATGTCAAGGATTATCTATTTGATAGAAGAGACCTTAGAGACTCAATTTTAACATAGAAATACATGAAAAAATAGCTTTGAAGATGAACATAATTAAAACAAAATATTCTCAGTTATGAAAATAAGCTACAGTCAAAGAAAAAAAGTCTTCGTGAGTCTTTGGAACTATGTTTAATAAGAAAGTCATGATTTAATAGTACAATTTTTCACTGAGGGATATATTTTCAAAGGCAGTATTGTGGTTTACCACACCTGCTCTGATGAGGTATAAAATTCTGCATGCAGCTGATGATATTCATTCTCAGGAAGCTCACCTTCAGCATCCAACCAAATCTTCAAACCCTGACAAAATGATCTACTATTATGGCAACTCTTATGGTGGCCTTTGCTATGGTCTTTGTGGGTTTGGTGGGTGGCCTGGGCTATGGCTGTGGTTCTAGCTATGGCCTTGGAGGTCATGATGGTTATGGCTTTGGCTACTCTCATCACTCTTTCTGTGGAAGATACTTGTCATCTAGATTCTTCTGAAAATCTAAGCATTATCTTGGTACTGAGGATGCTGGTCTAATTTTCACTAATACTTGTCTTTAAAGAAGTTATCAGCATGCACTTGAACTCTCTGATCAGCAAACATTCATGTCTCCAATGAAGGGTTTGAGTGTTCTACCCAGATATAGTCAACTATTCTGGAAAATGATCTACATTTTATTCCTTTTCACTTTTGTGCTATTTCTGGACTTACTTTTAAATAAACATTTTTTTGCAAACAGTAAATTCAAGGTTTATTTCGTTCAACCACTTCAAAGCACTTGGTATTTTCCAATATTTTAGCAGTATTTTTGCATTGAAAAATATTTCCCATGGAACAGATTTACTTTGCATTTGTGTTTCCTTAGAAATAACTTGCTATTAACTTATATGTTTCCGTTTAGATGATTTATTTTGCTAAACTGATGCCTTTTTTTTTAAAAAATATGAAATCCCAAAGCATCGAATATAGTCAGACATTTCCAATATTTTTGAAGGTATGTCCTTAACCAAAAATATGTCAATACAAAAAGCTTGATGAAAGACCCATTCTATGTTTTGTATACTGAAAAGATAGGAGAATTTCAGCACTATATAAAGAGGTCCTTTTTGGTGTTATACTTACCCAATAGGTATTCCTATTTTTCTGAGCTCATCAAGAATACAGTGTCCTTGATTTGTAGTTCACTATTCCTGCTGGCTTTGTGTCAGTTTCCTGCTTTCATAATTAAATGGAGGAAAACATATTGCTTGATAGCTTTCATCTGCTCTATGAAAGAAAGAAAAACCTGAGAATTCACCAGAGTTAGCATTTTGGGTTATCTCAGTATTATGAAATATATGAATCAATTTTTGAGTTAGACTTTTTTAACTTTAAACTCACTTAAAACTTAGGAATTGACCCTAGGAGTTCCTGTTGTGGGGGTTAGGAACTTGATATACTGTCCATGAGGATGCAGGTTTGATCCCTAGCCTCACTGAGTGGGTTAAGGATCTGGTGTTGCCACAAACTGCTGTGCAGATCAAAGATACAGCTCAGATCTGGCAGGGCCTTGGCTATGGCACAGGCCTCAGGTGCAGCTCTGATTAGACCACTAGCCCAGGAACTTCCATAGCTGCAACTGTAGCCATAAAAAAGAAAAAGAAATCGACCCTAAGTTAACATTCCTATTTCCTCTTCAACATCTAGTTCAGTATGGGTTTTTTTTTTAAATTCATACCTTGATCAGAATTCTATTCCAGAGATGGGTCCATGGCCTGTAATGCAAGTCTTGCTTTCCTTGGATATCAGGCTCTACCTTTGAGTCCTTCATAAAAGTGTTCACTGATTTCACTCTTGGTAAACTGAGTGAGTCCCATGGGACTTCTGGAGTCTCATAGATACTCCCAACACTGCACTTAAGAGAAAAATCTTACTAGTATAAAGTTTTTCCTCATTTCTTTTGATAGTTTTATGAAATTAGGACTGCTTAGAATGCTGAATCACAGTGATCCAATTAAAGATTCAACTTTATCTCAAATAAACCTGATGTGTAACCTTACCTGAAAAGTCTGATTTCAGTTCAAAAATAAGATTTAAAAAACTACTGACTACACTTTTTAAAAGTCCTTGTCATTTAAAGATACATATAACAATGCCTACAGATACAGTGATATGATTCCTGGGATTTGCTTAAAAATTTCACAGCTGGGTACAGCCAATAAAGAAAAAACGATTATACACTTAGAAACAAGGCAAAGGACAGAAGTATAGAGGAAAGATGGTTGATCACAAGCTGATAATTTCTGAAGAAGAACTGTGTATATAACAATTCCTTTTTACCATATTCTCTATTCTAATATTTTACCTGTTTCTATAATAAATTTCATTAGAAAATATAACTAAATGTTCTCTTGTGTGGCATGGAAATGTATGGCACAAGACAAAGAACAAGAGAGATGAATCAATAAAATAAATTCATAACAAAGAAGATTGTATTTCATTTTCACTTTTTTAAAATAGGCATTGTAAATAGGTAAGTAAAGAAATGTTAGATGAACAGAACAGAATGACATTGTCATTACATAAAGAAGAGAATACAGTATCCATGAAATAATGGAGAAAGTGTTTCTGGAGAAGTATTGGGTTATTAAAAAAATACAGCTTTTAGGGAGCTTTAACTGACTAACAAAGGGATTTAATTACTCGATCTCCTTACTTTCCATATCTCCTCATATCAACCAACTTGCACCAAAAAACAAGTATTTCTAGAACTTCACTTTTTTCATACTACTTCCCTGGCCAAAAATTAAAGGATTACTCCATAAAGAAGAGACGTTTCCATTCCAAATCCCAAACCTTTTTCTTTTCCTTTTATTTAAAAATTTCCCGGCTTTATTGAGATATAATTGACACATATGTGTTTAAGGATGACAACATACAGCATGATAATTTAATGCATAGACGTATATTGTGAAATGATTACCATGAAAGGTTTGGTTTAACACTTTCATCACCTCATAGCATTATCCAGACCACTTAAAGACTTACTCTTTTTGTGATTTCAAGTATGTAACACAGTACTGTTAGCTATGTCCAGGTAGGTTAGATCCTCAGAATTTATTCATCTCGTAAGTGGAGAGTTGTACACTTTGAACATTTCTCCATTTTCTCCAGCCCCCAGTCACTGATAACCACTCTGTTTCTGTGAGTTCTTTGCTTTCAGATTCCCCATAAGTGAGATCCTACAGTATTTATCTTTCTGTGCCCAGATTCTTCTTGTACTATAATCTATGTACCGCCCCAGTATAATTAGTTTTTCATAAACTCTGTTCCAACCTCACTGATGTGGGCATTACTGTTGTGGCTCAGCAGTAACGAATCTGACTAGTATCCATGAAAAGGCAAGTTTGATCCCTGGCCTCGCTCAGTGGGTTAAGTATCCGTTGTTACCATGAGCTGTGGTATAGGTCACTGACCTGGCTTGGATCTGGCATTGCTGTAGCTATGTTGTAGGACAGCAGCTGCAGCTCTGATTTGACCCCTAGCCTGGGAAATTCCATATGCCTTTTTTTTTAGGTGCAGTCCTAAAAAAAAAAAAAAAAGCAAACCAACTACACTGATGTGTAATTACACAGCAAAGAAATGT
>PVHT021183697.1:2202061-2226991 GCA_004024745.2 Catagonus wagneri | reverse complement strand
TAGGGGTCTAATCGGAGCTGTGGCCACTGGCCTGCGCCGCAGCCACAGCAACGCAGGATCCGAGCCGCGTCTGCAACCTACACCACAGCTCACGGCGACGCCGGATCGTTAACCCACTGAGCAAGGGCAGGGATCGAACCCGCTACCTCATGGTTCCTAGTCGGATTCGTTAACCACTGCGCCACGACGGGAACTCCCATGATGTCTTATTGAATCTTATATATGCTTCACATCCAGTGTCTCTCACATTCTCCAGAATTCTCTGATGAATGAATCCAGCCCATGGAAATCCTAACCTCTTTTAAACTTTTTTGCACATGGATCACTACTTATCATTTTGCATTTCTCTATACTCCTGGATGTGGCTCAATCTGCCCCACACCACATCACCCCTGCTTCCAGGTTACAATACTCAGAAAATCATAGACACTCCAGACATACACATTTTAAGACCACAGCTAAAAGGCTTTCTAAGACCATGAGTGATCATTTATTTCTTTCCCTTTTATTGTTTGTTTTTTTCAAAGCAAAATGAAATAACTTTCATATTGCAGATATTCATTAAAAAGTTTCATTTGATTGAATGAATCTTCATTTCATTTATAATCCTTCCTGTGTGCAACTTAAATTTTGAAGTCCTCCATTCTTTAAATAGCTGTTCTATTTTCTATTAAATAAAAATTTGGGACTTCTCACTTTAATTCTGACATTGCAAGAGCTTGGAAGTTGTCTCTCTGGTGTTTACAACAAGAAACATCTGGACAAACTAAAAAATAATGAATTTTCTAGAATCTAGCTGAGAACTGAGTTTGCAAGACAAGCTACTTCTAAAATCCAGAGGAACGGATGAATCCATAGTCACAGCTGAGATCTGCTTACCAATAGAAGAAGCCTCTGGAGTAATAAAATATTAAAAATACTTAAACTGTAATTGTGACAAATTGCTGGAGTATGAGTATGGATTAATGTTAAAGTGAGAAACGCTTGAGGATTTTGGTCTTAGAGGGGCCCACGCTTTTACAGAACTCTACCAGATTCTCACTGTGAAAATCTGAGAAAAGTCCCCTCTTTGTTCTGGAAGAGGGAGAGAAAGCACAACCCTTTTGAAAGACACGTGGAGTCTTGCTGTGATAGGAGAGGTTTAGTCTCCAGGGAAATGGACAACCAGAGAATTGTCCACAGCCCTGGGGGAAGGGCATTCCTCTTACTCAGGCCCCTTAGAGCCTTCCTGTCTCACAGAAGCAACAGCTGAGTAATTAAGCTTTTGTTTAAATTCCTGCCTTCCAAATCTCATGCAAAATGTTTCTTTCAACCCTAGTTAACTTAGAACTGCACAGGAAGGGTAGTTCTTAAAAATACATCTCAGTTTAGCTAAATTTTCAAAATGCAAACTGACAAAAGATGGATGTTTCATAGAAAAGGCAATATCGAAGAATTGCATTATGTCTCTTAGGTACTTAGGAATGTGAGTTTATTTGGAATAGCGTCTTCACAGATGTAATCAAGTTTAGATGAGGTTATCCTGGATAAGGATGTGCCTTGAATCCAACATCTGTTTTTTTGTTGTTGTTCTTGTTGTTTGTTTGTTTGTTTTTTGGCTGCACCTGTGGCATGTAGTTCTCGGGTCAGAGATCTAACCTTCACCACAGCAGTGACCACAGCAGTGATCTAACCTACTGAGCCACCAGGAAACCCCTGCCTGGTGTTCTTATAAGGGACAGATATTTAGATACACACACACACCCACGCACACACACAGAGAAATGAAGGATAGGTGCTGACTGAGACAGAAATTGGAGTGATGGAGCAGCGAGACAAGAAATGCTTAGAGTTGCCAGGAACATCCGGAAACTAGGAAGAGGAAAAGAACAGTTTTTCCTTAGAGCATTCATAGGCAACATAGTCCTATAAATTTTAATCCTGATTTTGGACTTCTAGTCTTCAGAACTATGAGAACAAAAATTTATCTTGTTTTGAGCCACAAAAAAATCAATTACCCAATTGGTGATAATTTTTTATAGCAGTCCTAGGAGTATTATCTATATCGTGACTTGGATTTCCTTCTACAGAATTTGTCTTTATAGTGTAGAGTGATTGGAATGTAGTGACACAGAAAATATAAACAAAGAGGACTAGGAAATATTCCAAAATTTTTCTGAATAATTTGTCTTTATTCTTTTTAAAATGTATTTATTTTTATTTTATTACAGTTGATTTGCAATATTGTGTCAATGTCTGCTGTACAGAAAAGTGACCTGGTCATACATCTAGATACATTCCTTTTCTTATATTATCTTCCATCATGTTCTAGCCCAAGAAATTGGACATTGTCCTCTAAATATTAGGATATATTGTTTATCCATTAATTTTTGGATTAAGTTCATTCTTTCATGATTATTTAATACTCATTACCTGGTTTATTGAAAGACAAAGAAAAAAGAGATAGAAAACATGGCATTTGAAATAGACAATGTTGGAATTCCCTAGTGGCTCAGTGGGTCTGTCATTGTCACTGCTATAGCACAGATTCAAATCCCTGGCCCTAGAAGTTCTGTGTGGAGTGGTTGTGGTCAAAAAATTAAAAAATAAAATACAAAAAAATTGAGTGTAAGAAAACATGAAGATATTGTATGATATCAGTGACAAAGATCTCAGGAAATCAGAAATGGTCTACCTATTGCAAAGGAGTTTAATTATCACATTTTAAGTGTAGAAATATGTGTAATTTAAGCTATGACAAAAATAAAAGTTGAAATATTTTTAAAGGAAAAAACAAAACATTCCATGCATCTTTGGAATTATGCTTCATAAGAAAGGTATGATTTTATAGTACTGTTCTTCACCAAAGATAGATTTTCAAAGAGAATGACATGTGTGTTGTGGTTTGCCACACTTACACAGAAGGAGTATAAAAGTCCGGGTGCAGCTGGTGATATTCATTTCTCAGGAACATCACCTTCAGCATCCAACCAGAGCCTCAAGCCCTGACACAATGAGCCACTACTATGGCAACTACTATGGTGGCCTTGGCTATGGTCTTGGTAGTTTCAGTGGCCTAGGTTATGGCTATGGTTCCAGCTATGGTCTTGGAGGCTATGGTGGTTGTGGCTGTGGCTATTTCCATCCCAATTTCTATAGAAGATACTGGTCCTCTGGATTTTACTGAAAATATTATCCATCTATATTGATCTGTTTCCACGATCCAGAATTACCCAGGCTGCCTGTCTTCTTCATTCCTGCTATGTTGACATAAAGCTTCTTTCTTTATCTCTTCTGCTATATTTCTGAGCATATTTTCCAATAAACTTTATGAGCATTCAAAACCTTGATCTTGACTTGGTAATTTTTTTAAATGAATGAATGATCGCTGAGGGTTGTTTATAGCATACCACTATATTTCTGTATTAATTTTTTTTCTATAACCATGATTTCAGAAACAACTAAATGTTTTATACTGTGAGAACTCTAGAACTCAAAGAAAATGAAGAGATGTATTGAATAGAACCATACTCCATAACTTTTGCCAAAATGGAATTTAAAACAAATTAGATAATGACAGAGTTGAAGAACCACATATTTATGGGGAAGGAGAAGAAAAACATTTTCTGTAAGATAAGGAGTTGTATTTTTAGGGTCTTTTAGGATTATTAGAGGGAAGAGAGCATGTGGGCATCTTTAAATATGTGAAATGATTTTTATTTCATATTGCCTTAAATTTAAAAAAATGGTGATCCATAAAAAAGGTTTAAAAATAATAGAAAGCCCAATAAAATACTAATCTTGGCCCATGGTAACTAAGTCCTTACTCAAACATTGTGCCCATGTATGGGTTTTGGAATAGAAAGGAAAGGAGCTTACAGAGACATATTTCAGGAAAATCATGCAGACTGATCCTATGAGTAGATATTAAGAAGAGGAATGTAAGTTGAGTCCACATTCTCAGGGCTGGAGGCTTGAATAAAGTTGTTGCCCATGATCCTATGAGCAGAGAAGTATATATATATATATATATATACACATGTATATATATATATATATATATATATATACACATAAGTAAAAAATAAGAAATTTTGATCTCAGAGTATTTGCATCTACACTGCCACCTGGATTGCCAAAGGAAAATACCTTGTTGACAGAATATTATCGTTGATATTTTCATCTAATTATAATTTCTTATAATTTCTACTTTTAAATTATTTGTAATTACGAAGAAACACCTCAAAATTTACTTTTTGCACAGCAGATAATTGCTGAGATTGAAGGAATCAAAGTGAATTTCCAATGATGGTTTTGTACCAAAAATATTTATTTTTATAGAGTTTTATTTTTATTATTAATTAGGTTGCCTTAATGTGACTCATTCCTGAATGTTTACAGATATATTTCCCCTTCAATTGGTTGTTGACTGACTAGAATTTCAAGAAAATGGCTTCTGTCATAATTACTTAAACCTATGTATTTTAAAGAAATTGGTACTGAGAAATTGTAGGGCCTTATAATATTTATATAATTTTAATAATGTTAACTTAAAGGGAGATAGCACATTACATTAAAACAAGGAAAAATGAAAACTATGACTTGTATGCTTCATATTTTTTTCTAAACAGTTGATTTCTATATTATATCTTATGTTCTTTCTTTCCAGTTCATTTTTCTTATTTCATATAATGAAAGGATATTGTAAGAGTTTCTCAAGTGGCCCTCTAGCTTTCAAGAATTCACCATACAGTCAACATTTCAGAAAAAAATATATATTCCTAAAACCACAGTTCTCTGAACCCATAAGCCTTAAAGAAACCTATACAATGTAATTCATGGCCCACCCTACAGGCAAATTGATATGCTTCCGAACCATCAGTTAAGCTTTATTTAAACTCTGTGCTCCAGTCACAATGATTTGTTCATTGAGGGCACACGTTGTTTATATTTGTGTCCGATTATAAGCTAAAACAATTTTCTTCCTTTCTTCTCACTTTGTAGAATTCTTACATACACCCTTCTAGATATAACTCATTTTACACTTCTGAGAATTCTTTATTGCAATGCTTAGCAGACAATATAATAATTCCTCTAAATTATTCTTGAAATCAGTGTAAGCATCCATCATTTTACACTTCCATATACTACTTTACAATATTTATAAGAAAAAACATGCATATGCCTTCGCTCACATACACCAAATACCACACACATATACATACAACATAAAGAGAAAAACACACACACAAACATTTGTAAGTACAATTAAATTATGAAATTTAAAGTCCATAGAATTATCGTTTCTAAATTTTTCACCTATCATCTTCCTGCCCCAAGGTTTGTCATAGTTTATTTCTCATAATACAGTTTAAATATAATTATTTTATGAAGTAGATCTGTTTTAACTGTTATTCTTTTTACATTTTGAAATACTAAGCATCCCTTCCTATAAATACTCCTCTGTTTTAAAAAAGGCTCATAACTCATAAAATATGAATTGGCAGTTAATGAAAAAAGAGATTTAAAAAATCAGTAAGCAGGGATTTTACTTCTTTTTACAAGGTGTTAAGTGTCCAGTCCATGTCCTCAACGTGCATTTATTTATTTATTTATTTATTTTTGGTGTAAAAAAACATTGGGACATTTATTTATTTTTTATTTTTTAAATTCATTTTATTATTTTTATTCAGAATTCTCCAAGTTGTCTCTAGTCACATTTAGTACGTTCTTCTCTGTGAAGGAGGTTTTTTGTTTTTAAAAAAATTATTGAACTATAGTTGATTCACAATATTCCCTCAATTTCTGCTATACAGTATATGGACCTAGTCATACGTATATACACATTCTTGTGTTTTTTGTTTTTTGTTTCTTTTTTTTTTTCATGTAGCACAGGGAACTATCTCCAATCTCTTGGGTTAGAACTTGATGGAAGATAGTTATCAAAGTGCTTTTAAACCAGTTCTCATGACCAGTTAAAAAATGAAAAATTTTGCAAGAGGCATTGTCAGCTCAGA
Organism: Catagonus wagneri; assembly: GCA_004024745.2. Taxonomy (NCBI): domain Eukaryota; kingdom Metazoa; phylum Chordata; class Mammalia; order Artiodactyla; family Tayassuidae; genus Catagonus; species Catagonus wagneri. Next base: position 2,220,995 of record PVHT021183697.1, on the reverse strand, counting down.
AGAGTAGTAGTATGTTAGTAGGTGTTTGTCGACTAGAATTGTTGAAGGAAGCAATGAGAAGAGGGAGTTAATTTAGAATGAAATTTGATAAAAAGCTTAAAGTGAGAATAGCAATTGAAGTTTTGAGAAACAATCTGAGAGGGCTTATCAAGGTAGAGTGGAGGTTTATTGTAAGTTGTAGAGGCAAGGACCTTGAGAAAGTAGGCTTAGGTTATTTTTATTTTAAATTTTTTGGCTTTTTAGGGCCGCACCTGCGGCATATGGAGGTTTCCAGGCTAGGGGTCTAATTGGAGCTGTAGCTGCCAGCCTACACCAGAGCCACAGCAACGCAGGATCCGAGCTGTGTCGGCAACCTACACCACAGATCACAGCAATGCCGGATTGTTAACCCACTGATCGGTGCCAGGGATAAAACCCGCAACCTCATGGTTCCTAGTAGGATTCGTTTCCACTGTGCCACGATGGGAACCCCAGCTTAGATTATTTTATGACAAGACTTGAATATTATTTTTGCAAGGATGAAGGTGTTTAAAATGCCACAAGAAAGAAAAGCCACATATGTGTGCATATTTCCTTTTTGAAAAAATATGAATTCTCAGTCATTCATAGATTACTTAATAATTTTACCCTGCTTTATTTAATAATAAATAATAAAAAAATCATCATTGAACAGAACTCTATTTGAGGCAAAATTCATACATCATTGACAAAAATCAAAATCTCAAGGTATCTAAAATAAGAAAACTTGACCTTTATGATGAAGATACAGAAATATGTAAAAACATAAGCTTTGAAGGCATTAAAATAATTATTCAACACAAAGCCTGTTTCTGAGGAATGAAAATTAAATTAAATTCAAAGAAAAAAATTTGTGTGTACATCTATGGAACTATTCTTCATAAGGAAAGTATGTCTTAATAGTACTGTTTTTCACCAAAGGTGGATTTTCAAAGAGACTGTACTTGTGTGTTGTGGTTTACCACACCCCAGTAGAGGGAATATAAAAGTCCGGGTGCTGCTGGTGATATTCATTCTCAGGAACATCACCTTCAACATCCACCCAAATCCTCAGGCCCTGAAGGAATGAGCTACTACTATGGCAAATACTCTGGTGGCCCTAGCTATGGCCTTGGTGGTTATGGTGGCCTAGGCTATGGCTATGGTTCTAGCTATGGTCTTGGAGGCTATGGTGGTTGTGGCTGTGGCTACTTCCATCCCACTTTCTACAGAAGATACTGGTCCTCTGGATTTTTCTAAATATTTTTTTCTGTTATTCACGCATAATTTTTAATAATTTTTAAATAAATTAGTTCTTCAGTTTTCTACACCATAATTCAAAATATTTTGAAGAGACTGAAGAAAACATTGCAACGCAGACTGACACTTGGAATCAATGGAGATGTAGGAATCTGAACTACAGTTTCATTGCTTAAGTTGGACATTTTCATTCTTAAAACTTTGCTGATATATAGCTTCTTTCCTGTCATATTCTGTGATAATTCTGGACATAGTTTCTAATAAACATTTTTCACAAGCATAAAAACGTTGCCTTATATCTGTTCATTCACCTTGACAATTGATTTTCAATATTTTTTTAACTTTTTCAATTTTTTTTTTTTTTTTTTTTTGCTTTTTAGGGCTGCACCCACGGCATATGGAGGTTCCCAGGCTAGGGGTCCAATCGGAGCTACATCTGCCGGCCACAGCCACAGCCACAGCAATGCAGGTCTGAGCCATATCTGCAACCCACACCACAGCTCACGGGAATGCTGGATTCTTAATCCTCTGAGCAAGGCCAGGGATTGAACCAGCAACCTCATGGTTTCTAGTCAGATTCATTTCTGCTGCGCCATGAAGGGAACTCCAACTTTTTAAAAATTAAGGTATAGTTGATTTACAGTGTTGTGGCAATTTCTGCTGTACAGAATAGTAACCCACTCATACACACACACACACACACACACATATTCTTTTTCTCATACTGTAAACAGAAGACAGGATGATACAGTGGGTGAGAGTGTAGACTCTGAGACACAATTCTGTAAGTTCAAATCCCACGTCTGCTGCTTGCTACCCATGGCCTACTTGGAGCTGTTTGATCTTCCATCATGTTCTATCCCAAGAGACTGGATGTAGTTCTGTGTGCTGTGGATTAGGACTCCATTGCTTAAATACACTAGAAGGAATTAATAGCAGAATAATGGAGACAAAAGATTTTAATCTTAATAATACCTTTGTATCAAATATTTATTTCACGTGGAATTATTTACTTTATACTATGTCCCCTTATATATGAGTCTTAAGATTATTACTATTTAATATTAAGATTTTAACTCCTTCAGTGGGTACAAGTTTTGTTTAGTCCATGCTTCCATTTGATGGGAAATCCTACAGAACCAAATAGTTTTACAGCTTTTGAATTCTAAAGAAGATGTATTTCCTCGATAAAATTCAACGTTTCATGTAATTCCTGTTTTATTTTCAATATCATTATATATAGTAGGAATCTTCAGTGCTGGGAGTTCCATGGTTATCTAGAGGTTAAGGATCTGGTGGTGTCACTACTGTGGCTGGGGTCACTGCCATGGTGCAGGTTTGATCCCTGGACTGGGAACTTCCATGTGCAATGTGAGCAGCCAAACCAAACAAACAAACAAAAACAAAAACAGAAACTTCAGTGCTTTCAGTTCTGTATGGCATGGGATTTTTTTGGGGGGACATTAGTTTTTGTTGAATTCCTAAGCATTGAAAAAAAAAAAAGGCAGGTAAATATGCGCGATTGTGGACAATTGCTCTGTCTTTGATACAATGTGTCTCCTTAGAAGCCAAAGATTAATCCCCACCATTTCTAAGTGTGATGAATACTCTGTTTTCCAGCTGCTTGATTACCGCTATTTTCTTCTTATTTAAAACTTGACAGGAATTACTTTCCAGAGCTTGCCCTTGGCTTTTTGCCTTCAATCATGAGAGGTGCCATGAACTTCTGCCTCATGTCTCTTCTTATCCTTCAGTCTCACACAATGTTACTTCTAACCTACTATTTACTCAATTTGTGAGTCTCTTGTGTTTTCATATAAAATTAACTACTCTCACAAGTAATTCAGCAACAAATTCAAGAAAAAAAATACACTGTCAGTAGTCATTCCTTTTGATAACTTAGAGAAATCATGCGTGATTTTCAAGAATGATACTTACCAATCCCATATTTAAATCTTTCAACCGATTCAGTGGTGAGTATTTATATGTTACTGCACTGAATCTAAAAAGTGAGCCTATCAGTGAAAGCTTGTTTTGCCAGTAAATAAGGAAGACAAAAATGCTATGGGAGTATAACTTGTTCTATTATTTTTAACATGTCTTTATATTCTACATATTATGTTTCCATGATTTTTATATATCAAAATGCCTTTGAATAAAATGGTATGATATCTGGATTTTTTTTCAAAATTATAAAAACAGGAAGTTAGTATGGACATAAATAAAGAACAATTGGCAATAAATTGATTATAGCTGAGGATGAATAATATTCATCTGTGGGTTCATTATGTTATCCATGTCTACACTTTTCCATGCTTATAGAAAAGCTGTACCACAATTAAAAGTGTTTTCTTGGAAAAGTATGTACTATAGTACTTAACCTGGGTAGATAGGTCATACTGAACTAAACAGTTCAGAGGAGGAGATATTTCACTGGAACCTTACAAAAAGTTTGGCAGGCACTAGTTAGTAAAAAGCATAACTAATGACAAGAGAAGCCTACTCTTTCTGATCATGCAAAAAATATATTCACTTTTTTAACTTAAAATCTTATTAAAAAACTAAAGGTAAACCTATAATATTGGATTATTAGGCTAAATGCAACATTTGTAAAGCTTCAAATGTTAAGTTTTCCCTAACTAGATATATATTTAAATTTTGGGGAGGATTGTAGTTTAGTGACTTCAATATAAAGAAATGGGTTTTAATGATACAGAAAACATTTAAGAATCAACTTAGCCAAGAAGGTGGAAGATTTGCATATTGAAAACTACAAAATACTGATGAAAGGAATTAAAGGAGACACAGACAAATGGGAAGATATCTTGTTTCAAGAGACTGGAAAAAGTAATGCTATTAGGAGTTTCTGTCATGGCTCAGTGGTTAACAAGCCTGACTAGTATCCATGAGGATGCAGGTTCCTGGACTCACTCAATGGGTTAAGGATACAGTGTTGCTGTGAGCTGTGGTATAGGTTGCACACCTGGCTCAGATCCCAAGTTGTTGTGGCTGTGGTGCAGGCTGGCAGCTGTAGCTCTGATTGGACTCCTAGCCTGTGAACCTCCATATGCTGTGGGTGCAGCCCTAATAAGATAAAAGACAAAAAAAAGGTGATATTGTTAAAATACCCATACTACCCAAAGTGATCTACAGATTAAATCCAATCCTTATCAAAAACCAAGTTTGTTTTTACAGAAATTGAAAAAATAATGCTTTCAGTTTCGTGTGGAAGAACAAAATACCACAAATATCCAAATTATTCCAGATCTTTGTAAGCAATTCATCCAGCCATCAAACAATCATTCCTAAAAAGACATGTCTTTTGCGGCAATACCTTGGAGAAAACCATAGAATGCCTGACTCTTCGGCAGGTATGCATCTGGAAACAACACACTTCTTAATCTCCACTTATGCTTTTCAGAAGTTTTCTGCCTTGTCTAAAGGCACATCTTGATCAGTTTTCCCCCTCAGTATTACTGAAAATCATTGCCACTTGATGAATTCTCCTCCTTTTTTCCCTATGTGAATTCTCTCTCTTTTTTCTTTTCTTTTTTTTTTCTTTTTTTTTTTTGGCACACTGAGAGCATATGAATGTTCTTGGCCAGGGATAGAATCCAAGCCACTGTTGTGGCAATGATGAATCCCTAAACCACTGCTAGGCCAGAGATCCAATCCATGCTCCTTCAGTGTCCCAAGCCACTCTAGTCCAATTCTTAATCCACCGGGCCAAAATAGAAACTCTTCTTCCCTGTTGAATTCTTACAAATTACTTGTGATACAGCCTTTTACTTATCTATGTTTTAATTATTTTTTTCCATTACAGTGTTCTTTCAGTTTCTACTGTAGAGCAAAGTGACCTGGTCTTACAAATTATATATATATATATATATATATATATATATATATATATATATATATATAATTTTTCTCCTATTATCTTCATGTTACATCATAAGTGACTGGATACAGTTCCCTGTGCAATACGGCAGGATCCCATTGCTCATTCACTCCAAATGCAAAAATTTGCATCTATTAACCCCAAACTACCAGTCCATTTCATTCCCTCCCACTCAGATTTGGCAACCATAAATCTGTTCTCCAAGTCCATGAGTTTCTTTTCTGTGGAAAAGTTCATTTGTGCTGTATATTGGGTTCCAGATATAAGTGATATCACATAGTATTTGTCTTTCTCTTTCTGACTTACTTCACTTAGTATGAGAGTGTCTAGTTCCATCCATGTAGCTGAAAATGGCATTATTTTGTTCTATTTTCATGGCTGAGTAGTATTCCATTGTGTATATGCACCACTTCTTCTTAATCTGTTCACCTGTTGATGGACATTTAGGTGGTTTCCAAGTCTTAGCTATTGTGAATAGTGCTGCAATGAACATACGAGTGCATGTGTCATTTTCAAGAAAAGTTTTGTGTGGATATATGCCCAAGAGTGGGATTGTTGTGTCATATGGTAATTCTATATTTAGTTTCCTGAGGTACCTCCATACTGTTTTCTATAGTGTCTGTATCAATTTACAACATTGTAGGAGGCTACCCTAGTCTCCATAGCCTTTCCAGCATTCGTTATTTGTTGAATTGTTAGCGATGGCCATTCTGACAGGTGTGAGGTGTAACCTCAGAGTACTTTTTATTGGCATTTCTATAATAATCAGTGATGTTGAACATTTTTTAATGTGGTTCTTGGCCATCTGTATATCTTTGGAGAAATATCTATTCACTTCTTTTGGCTGTCTTTCAGTCGGGGGTTTTTGGTTTGTTGCTGTACAGTTGTATAAGTTGTTTGCATATTTTAGAGATTAAGCCCTTGGCAGTTGCATCATTTGACACTATTTTCTCCCATTCTCTAAGTTGTCATTTTTTTTTGTTTTTTTCTATGATTTCCTTTGCTGTGCAAAAACTTGTCAGTTTAAATAGGTCTCATTGGTTTATTTTTGCTTTTATTTATGTTGCCTTGGGAGACTGACCTGAGAAAACATTTGTAAGGTTGATGTCAGAGAATATTTTGCTTATGTTCTCTTCTAGGAGTTTGATAGTGTCTTGTCTTACATTTAAGTCTTTAAGCCATTTCGACTTTATTTTTATGCATGCTGTGTTCCAGTTTTGTTGATTTACATGCAGCTGTCCAGTTTTTCCAGCACCACTTGCTGAAGAGACTTTATTCCCATTTTATATTCTTGCCTCCTTTGCTGAAGATTAATTGACCACAAGTGTCTAGGTTTATTTCTGGGTTCTTTATTCTGTTCCATCATCTGTATGTCTGTTTTAGAACCAGTACCACACTGTCTTGATTATTGTGGCTTTGTAAAATTGCCTGAAGTCAGGGAGAGTTATGCCTCCTGCTTGGTTTTTGTTTCTCAGGATTGCTTTGGCAATTCTGGTTATTTTAAGGTTCCATATAAATTTTTGTATTGTTTGTTCTACTTCTGTAAAAAATGTCATGGGTAATTTGATAGGGATCACATTAAATCTGTAGATTGCTTTAGGTAATATGACCATTTTAATGACATTGATTCTGCCAAAATTCAGCATGGAACATCTTTCCATTTCTTTGAATCCTCTTTAATTTCCTTGACTAATGTTTTATCATTCTGAGCATATAAGACTTTCACCTCCTTGGTCAAGTTTATTCCTAGGTGTTTAATTTCTTGGGGTGTGATTTTAAAAACTATTGTATTTTTGTATTCCTTTTCTAATATTCAATCTTTAGTATACAGAAATAGAACAAATTTCTGTATATTAATCTTGTATCCTGCTACTTTGCCAAATTTGTTGATCAGTTTGTGTAGTTTTTATGTGGAGTCCTTAGTGCTTTCTCTGTAGAATATCATGTCATCTGCATATGGTAACAATTTCACCACTTCTCTTCATATTTGGGTACTTTTCTTTATTTTGTTAGTCTGATTACTGTGGCTAGGACTTCCAATACTATGTTGAATAAAAGTGGTGTGAATGGGCATCCTTGTCTTGTTCCAGATTTCAGTGGGAAGACTTTCAGCTTTTCTCTATTGAGTATTATATTTGCTATGGGTTTGTCATAATGGCTTTTATTATGTTAAAGTATGTTCCCTCTACGCCCACTTTGGTGAGAGTTTCTTTTTTTTTTTTTTCATGATGGATGTTGGACTTTGTCAAATGCCTTTTCTGCATCTATTGAGATGATCATATGGTCTTTGATTTTCTTTTGTTAATTTGGTGTATGATGGTGATTGATTTGTGTATGTTGAATCATCCATGTGAACCTGGGATGAATCCCATTTGGTCATAGCTGGCTTTGGGTGGCTAAAATTTTGTTGACAATTTTTTTTTTTACATATGCTGGATTTGGGTGGCTAAAATTTTGTTGACAATTTTTGAGTCTATGTTCATCAAAGTTATTGGCCTACAATTTTTTCTGGTAGTATCTGTGAAGGAAAGTAAGAAAATTTAGACTCTTTTTTAAAATAATGTGTTTGAGCTTAAATGACTAACAGGCTAAAGCAAGTAGATATAGGAAGGAGTTAACATACTTGAAAAACAGGGCAACCACAAATCAAAACCAAATATTACATTCACAAAAAAAAAAAAGAAAAGCACACAAGCATAAAATAAAAGGAAATAATCCAAACAAACAAACAAACAGAAGGAACAAAGGAAAACATAGGATCAACTGGAAAACAAGATTTAAAATTGCAATAAATACATATTTATTAATTATTACCTTAAATGTCAATACTCTGAATGCTCCAATAAAAAGACATAAAGTGGAAGATTCAATAAAAAAAACAAAAGTGTAAAATATGCCATCTACAAGAGACTCACCTTAGGGTTAAGGACACATATAAATTTAAAGTGAGGGGATGGGAAAAGATATTTCATGCCAATGGACATGACAGGAGTTGTGATACCCATATCAGATAAAATAGACTTTATTTTTATTTTTTTTTTGCTTTTTAGGGCAGCATCCGAAGCATATGGAGGTTCCCAGGCAAGGGGTCAAATCAGAGCCTCAGCTTCAGACCAGTACCAGAACCACAGCAATGACAGATCCAAGGCACATCTGCAAACTACACCACAGGTCACAGTAATGCTGGATCGTTAACCCACCAAGCAAGGCCAGGGATTGAACCCGCAACCTCATGGTTCCTAGTTGGATTCATTAACCGCTGTGCCACAATGGGAACTCCAGACAAAATAGACTTTAAAATGAAGGCCATAAAGAAAGACAAAGAAGGACACTATTTAATGGTTAAAGGATCCATTCAAGAAGAGAATATTATAAACATCAATATATATGCCCCTAATACAGACACTAAGATATATACAACAAATACTAACAGACATAAAAGGAGAAATTGATAGAAATACAACAATAGTGGGAGACTTTATCACCCCACTGACATCAGTGGACAGATCCTCTAGACAGTAAATCAATAAGGCAACAGAGATCCCAAATGACAAAGTAGAAAATTTAGACTTCATTGACATTTTCAGGACACTACACCCAAAAAAATCAGAACATGCATTCTTTTCAAGTGCACATGGAACATTCTCAAGAATTGACAACATACTGTGAAAAAAAATAACCTGAACAAATTTAAGAGTATAGAAATTATTTCAAGTATCATCTCTGACCACAATGGCATGAAAGTAGAAATCAACCACAGGAGAAGAAATGAGAAAAAACTAACTATATGGAGACTAAACAACATGCTACCAAAAAAAAAAAAAAAAGAGTCAATGAGGCAATCAAAAGGGAAATTAAAAAATACTTTGAAACAAATGATAATGAAGACAGAACCATTCAAAATCTATGGGATGCTGCAAAAGCCTTGCTTAGAGGGAAATTCATAGCAAAATAGACTTTCCTCAAAAAAAAGAAGAAAAATCAACAACTTAACCCACCACCTAAGTGAATTAGGAAAAGTAGAACAAACAAAACCTAAAGTCAGCAGAAGGAAGGAAATCATAAAAATCAGAGAAGAAATCAATAACATAGAAATTTAAAAAAATAGAAAAAAAAATCACTAAACCCAAGAGCTGGTTCTTTGAAAGAGTAAACCAAACTGACAAACCTCTGGCCAGACTCATAATGAAGAGGAGAGAAAAAACCCAAATAAACAAAATCAGAGATGAAAAAAGAGAAATCTCAACAAATATTACAGAAATACAAAAACCATGAGAATACTATGAACGACAAATACATGCCAACAAATCTGACAACCTAGAATAAATGAAAAATTTCTAGAGACTTAACAGCCCGCCAAAACTGAATCAAGAAGAAATAGATCAGCTGAACAGACTGATCAGCAGAAATGAAATTGAATGTGTAATAAAAAATACTTCCTATAAAAAAAGGCGAGGATCAGATGGCTTCACAGACAAATTCTACCAAACGCACAAAGAACTTACACTCATTCTTCTTAAACTTTTCCAAAAGGTTGAAGAAGGAAGACTCCCAATGGCATTCTAAGAAATTACCATTGTCCTAATACCAAATACCAGTGATACTGCCAAATTTAAACATCTCCATAACTTCTTTTACAGGACAACTCACTTTGCATTTTCAATCTCTAAAAGAACTTCTCAAGTAATTTTATCTTTCTCTATGTACCTGCATACAACATATGCACATGTAGAAACACATACACATACACACACACACACACACACACACACACACACACCTTGCAACTATGATAAAAGGGTAAGTTTTCTAGAACCATGGTGCAACCATTTTTCTCCAAACTTATCTACCTGTACTAAAGCATGATAAATTATGTTTTCTATGGTAGGAACTCAGTAATACAAAAAAGAGTAATTCAATAGATGACAGTCATTCCAAATGTTAAAAGAGACTGTAAGTGAAACATATTCTACAGGTATGGGAATGTAGGAACATTTAGTTGAAATGTACAAAAACAAGCTTGGAATAGAGATATAAATTGCAGTTTTAGAAATAATTAGATGATCTTTATGTATAGGATGAAAGTTTCATAAAAGGCAGTAATGGGAAGAAAGTTGGGCTTGAATATAATATAATAAAATTTTATCAAAACAATATGCAGGAAGCTAGAATATTATTTCACAGAAAAAGCAAACAGAAAGATGGTCAAATATTTGTTTTCTTTGAATAAATTCAGTCTCTTGTTTCAAAATTATTTAATTATATATGGTAATTTTATAATTTGTATGCTATTTTATTGAATTTTATAAATAAATAAAACATGCTATTTGGCACAAATTATATTGAAACTTTATTGTATGCAAAATGAAGGAAATATCATATGACAAATCCAAACTCTCAGACAATGATAGGAATGAGCTGCCTGATGTAAGAGATTCGATGATTACATTTTAAATGTAGCAATATGAGTATTCATTAGCTTTGAACATAAAACCTATTTTTCCATATAAAGACTGGTTCTTAGACACAATTAAATAAATTCAAAAGAAAATTGACTTAATGCACGTTTGGAACTCCCTTTAATAATAAATCATGGCTTATTGGTTCTATTATTAATCAGATATTTTTTTTTCAAAGGCAATGAAGCTCTTGTGTTGTGGTTTGCCACACTTTTTACTGAAAATGTAAAAATACACTGATTTCTTTGCAGTCTTCATTCTCAGAGCATTTATTTCACTATTAAACCAAAGCTTCAACCCTTGATGTGATAAGTTATTGTGGCAACACCTACAGTAGCTTTATTTAGCCTTTGATTGTCTGTGTTATGGCTAGGAACTAGCCATGATTTTGGAGGCTATAATGGTTCTGGCTGTCACTCCCTCTACAATGGAAATTACTGGTCATTTAGATTCTCTTTGATGATACCCTGAGCCCCAAGATGCTACATACAGTCACGTGCTTAATTCTGCTTACATGTTCTTCTGCACCATAAATCTCATATTTGATTTATCTTCTTTGGCTTGTAGCTAGTTACATGGCATCCAGTCACAAACAAACAAAACAAAACTGGGCACTGATTAAAGAGAGTCATAAAGTTTTTATTCAGTATACTGAGGTAGAGGAAAAGTTTTCGTAGAAGTGAGCTGAATCCCAGTCTATGCAGAAATGACAGTGCAGTTGAGAGAGAATTAGAGAATAAGGAAAAGGAATGAGCATGGTTTTGAGCTGAGTCAGAGGAATGGAAAATTACAAAAAGCATGAAGAGAGGGTTGGAACATGTGATTAGGCTATCTGAGTTTGTTTAGTGGTGCTTATCAGAAGGAAAAACAAATTTTCAAATCTTCAGGGCAAAAGGCACTTTTGCAAATTGTAGCAGGCACCCTGAAGAAGTTGGGCCCTTACCCTCCTATGTATAGAGACTGGAGGCAATGCAAAACCTTGGAGGTACATCTCAAAGAGATGGCTCCTGGGTCCCCGAGGAAACAGTCCTGGGTTGTAGAAGACATTATCTAACAGAAGGGACTCACAATCACAACCTTTAAAAATAAATGCTTCTGAGAAAAAGTTGGTTAAGGGCCTAAGTTCAGCTTTTGGCTGGAACAAACCAACTTCTTTTGGCAGCATTGACTTTTCCCAGGCACAAACTTTAGGAAAGCTGAGAGCTACAGTTTCTAAAGGTCAAAGCTGAGACTTACTTAGTTCAGAAGGTAGCTCAGATGAGCCTGCATAATGTTTGGTCAGGAAAAGAATTTTTGTCACAGGCAAGCCTACTGATGAAGAAAATGCACTCTGAATGAATGCAAATTGAGTTAAAAGGATCTCAGGTCTTGAACATCCTCATGGGAGTTCCCTTCGTGGCACAGTGGTTAACGAATCCGACTAAAAACCATGAGGTTGCGGGTTCAATCCCTGGCCTTGCTCAGTGGGTTAAGGATCCGGCATTGCTGTGAGCTGTGGTGTAGGTTGCAGACGCGGCTTGGATCCCACATTGCTGTGGCTGTGGCCAAGGTCAGCGGCTACAGCTCCTGTTAGACCCCTAGCCTGGGAACCTCCATATGCCACAGGTGCGGCTCTACATAAAAAAGGCAAAAAGACAAAAAAGAAATCCTCATATATTGCTCTATCAGGAAAATGTTCTATCTTGCTTTCATTGTCAAACACGTCTTAACCTTGGGGTCTCTACTGCATATTCTTTGATGATTAATAAGAAATGTCCTTAGGTCTCACAACAGAAAAGGCTTTATTTTTATTAATTCTTCTAGGTAAAGTTCCCACATATATAAGTTTTGAATTTAGTAGAATTTTAAAAATTTTAATTATTTGATTGATGTTTCATATATTTTCTTTTTCTTTTTATGGCCACACCTGTGGCATATTGAAGTTTGCAGGCTAGGGGTCAAATTGGAGCTGCAGTTGCCAGCCTAAACCACAGCCACAAGGCCAGATCCAAGCCACCTCTATGACCTACACCACAGCTCACAGCAATGCTGGATCTTTAACCCACAGAGCAATGTCAGAGATCCAGCATACATCCTCATGCATACTATTTGGGTTTACAACTCATTGAGCCACAATAGGGAATTCCTCATATATATTTTTTTTATTATTGTTCTCTAGAACTGCTAGGTCTAAATAATTAAAGTTAAAATTTACTGGAAAATATATTTTGTCTTACTTAAATATTTCTTAGGGCTCTTAGGATTTCTTCATTTTTGTCCTTCCCTTGAATGACTTTTCTTCTTCTGAGTAGCTATACTTTTGAAAACATAGGTCAAAGTCTGCTCCCTAGATTGACTCTAAGTATTCTCTGTATTGTAAATTACACTTTCCTCTATATCTGAGTATATTTTTATCTACAGTTCTATCATTAAATGCATATATATTGACATTTATTCACATAAATTTTGTTCTTCATTTCTCCCAATTTGGAATGAAATGTGCTGAGGTAGGACATATTTCTGTCTTTTATAATTTCATTCAATTTAGTAGCCACAGCACTTTTTTCTACTGCATTATAATGACAATAGTAACTACTGGGATCACTAAAATTAGGAAGCTGAAATCCAGTATTTTAAAAAGAATTAAATACTTTGAAAATTTTGAGGGGAGAAAATATATAGCAGAAAAATCAGTTTTAATATAATCACTTTTAATGTTGGATAAAAATTCTTCACAGATGTGAGGCCTCAGTTAAGTATTGCAAGATGTATCTCACCCTTGGCAAATAAGAAGGTTGAAAGAAATAAGATGTGCTTATTAGCATGAGAGATGGTGTCCAGGGATAAGCAATGCAAATTATTCTGTATAATTATGGTACAGCATAACCTTCTTCATCAATAACTGCACCATAAAATTAGTAATCCTTTGAATCACATTATAAAGCCTTCCACAATCTGACACCAAGGCACCATCAAAGTATAGGTTCTACAAAGGTTAAAATCATAATTTTTAGAAAAAGAGACAGTAAGTATGCACAACATTTTACACATTAATCACTAAACCAACAGAATGGCAAATTTGTTTCAAAAAATACATGCAAAAACTGAGATATTTGTTATTAGTGAATAAAATAAATATCGAGATAGATAAGTTAGGCAAAAATTACTAATTTTCAAGTGGGCAAATTATAATATTTGTTTTTTCTAAACTCATGAAAAGAGTGTCATCATACTCTCAGTTTTATAGCTGGAGAATTCTGGGCCTTAATTCACTATTCAAATAAGGTTTTACTGTACTAGAGTGTCAGATGACCCTCAGGTGAGCCATCATGTGCATATATTAAAGAATGATACACAGGGCACCCAGTTTCTATTCTGGCATGTGAGGATCTTGGAAGTCTTTGGACAAAGTGAGAATGACTTTTTTTTTTTTTTAGATTCTTCAGAGAACTAAAGTCACTGATAAAACTACCACCCCAAATCTGGAGAGACAAGTACATGCAGAAAAATACAGCCACCCACATCTGCTTACCTGGAGCAGAAACTGCACAAAGTCATAAGTTGATGGGAACACTTACATGGTAATGTTCTCATGAATTTCTAAAGGCTGGGTGAAGACAAGCACAAGAGAGAAACTACTGGGAGAACAATATATGGAACTCCTCATACTTTAGGGGAATTTCGCTTCAAGTACCTCACCAAAATTTCACTGTAAAAACAAGAAAGATCTCTTCTTGATTCTGAAAGGTATGGGGAAGAGTAGCCATAACAAAAGATGCACAGAGTTTTCAGGATTAAAATAAAGACCTAATCTCCAGGAGAAAAAAAAAAAAAGCTTTGCCAGAATGTAATTCTGAAACTTTACCCCAGGTAAGGGAATGAAATTCTCATGACTCCAGTTTCCTGCACCCTTCTTGTCTTACTGAAAATAGCAGAGGAAAGAAATACAAGAGTCAGGGCTTCAAGGAAAGAGATGAGAATGCTGCGATCAAGTAAGAGAGTAGGGAAAAGAAGTGGGAAGCTCTATAACTGTAAAAAAATTTAAGAATGGTCATAGCACTAAGACCAGTCCCTGTAAAAATTGAAATTTAATCAGAACTTTGTAGAATGGTCTGTTTCTGCACATCGTACCACAAACTATTGTATTGAAGGGCTTCAGTGCAATAAAATGGATTCAAATTGAAAGAGGTGTAAGACACATATTTTCTTTGAGGAGGGATATATAGGGAAAACCAAGGTCTAAAGGGATGACCAAAAAAAATGGGATGCTGGAGGAATCTGAAGACTCTGGCATCTGTAACTCTAGGAAAAATTTAAAAAGCCAATTCCTACAAATCTATAGTCATCAACATAGTATGGTACTGGCACAAAACAGAAATATATATCAATGGAACATGATAGGGAGACCAGAAATAAACCCAAAAACCCAGGGTCAACTAATATATGAGAAAGGGGGCAAGAATATACAATGGAGAAAAGACAGTCTCTTCAATAAGTGGTGCTGGGAAAACTGGACAGCCACTTGCAAAATAATGAAATTAGAACACTCTGTAACACCGTACACAAAAATAAACCCCAAATGAATTAAAGGCTTAAGTGTAAGACCAGATACTATAAAACTCTTAGGAAATCTCAGGCTGAGCACTCTGTGACATAAACCACAGAAATATTTTCTCAGATCTAACTCTGAGAGCAATGAAACTTTTAAAACACCACCAACAACAAACAGGACCTAATTAACCTTAAAATTTTTCACAGCAAAGGAAACCATAAACAAAACTAAAAGACAATCCACAGAAAGGGAGAAAATATTTGCAAATAAAGTGACTGACAAGGGATTTAACTCCAAAATATACAAACACCTCTTGCAGATCAATATCAAAAGAAGCAAACAACCCAATAAAAAAATGGGCAGAGGATCTAAATAAGCATTTCTCCAAAGAATACATGAGATGGCCAAAAAGTACATGAAAAGATGCTCAACATCACTGATCATTAGAGAAATGCAAATCAAAACTTCTATGAGGTAGCAGCTTACACTGGTCAGAATGGCCATCATTAAAAAGTCTATAACAATAAATGCTAGAGAGAGTGAATAGAAAAAGGAACCCTCTTACATTGTTGGTGGGAATGTAAGTTGGTGTAGCCACTATGGAAAACAGTATAGAGGTTCCTTAAAAAACTAAAATATATCACTACCGTATGGTTCATCAGTACAACTCCTGTGTAGCTATCCAGAGAAAACCATAATTCAAAAAGATACATGCATCCTAGTATTCATTGCATCACTATACACAACAGCCAAGAAGTGGGAGCAACATAAATATACACTGACAGAGGAATGGATAAAGAAGATGTGGTACATATATGCAATGGAATGTTACTCAGTCATAAAAATAATGAAATAATGCCATTTGCAGCAACATGGATGGACCTAGATATTGTCATACTGAAAGAAGTCAGACAAGTATCATATGATATCACATATATGTGAAATCAAAAAAGGATACAAATGAACTTTTTTGCATAGCAGAAACAAATTCACAGATTTTGAAAACCTCATGGTTACCAAAGGGGCCAGGTGTGGCGGTGAGGAAAGAATGGCTGAGGGCTTGGGACTGGCATAGGCACATTGTGGTATATGGAATGATTGGTCAATGGGGACCTGATGGCTAGTACAGAGACTCTACCTAATATACTTTGATAATCTATGTGGGAAAAGTATCTGAAAGAAAATGGATGTGTGTGTATGTGTAGCTGAATCACTATTTTTTACAGCAGAAATCACCACAACCTTATAAATAAACTTCAGTAAAACATAAAAAGTCCCTAGCCAGATTAACATAAAAACACAGGATTTTAATAACACTACAAACCTATTTGCCTCAATTCATTCCTTACCAATTATTAAATCATGACTGACTTTCATCAAAGAATTGCAAGGCATGACTAAAGGCAAGAAAAACAAATTCTGAATAAAGCAATGACCTGAACCAGATTTAAATAAGGCAATGATGGAATTAACAGATAATAAATTTAAATAACTATGATCAGTCAAGCATACTAACAGTAAAAATAGATGAGTAATCTAAGCAGAGGTAGAACTTTAAGACAGAAACAAAAATAAATTCTAGAAAGAGAAAATACAGCAGCAGAAATGAAGAATGAGTTTGCAGAGTTTATTAATAAATTCAACAAACTTAAGGAAGAGTCAGTGAAATTTAAGAAAGAAAATAGAAAACAACAACAACATGGAAAAAAACCCCAAAACATCCAAATAGTGTGGAATATTAAAATGTGTAATATAAGCATAATTGAATATCATATGAGAAGAGAATTAAATATGAAATAAATACTTGAAGTAATGATTGAAACAGCTGAAATTTCCAACATTAACACACCAAATATTAGATCCAGATAATCTGAGAATACACCAGAATAAAATAAACCATGCAAAATAAACAATCAGCAATAACTGCACTCCCAGGCATATCACCTTCAAATGCAGAAAGCCAAACATGAACAGAATTTAAAAAAAAATAGCATCTTACTTCTAAAGGAACAAAATTACATATTACAGTGGACTTATCATCCGGAAATATGTAGCAAAAGAGAGTGTTGTAAAGTATTAAAGTGTTGAAAAACCAATAAACCTAAAATTCTGTATCAGAAATTACCCTTCAAAATGGAAGAAGAATAAATTTATTCTTAAACAAAAACTGAAGGAATCCATTGCAAGGAATCTACTCTCCAAGAAACGTTAAAAGTTTCAGGCATGAGAAACACGAAAACGAATTTGGATCTACCTAAAGAAAGGTAGAGTTGAAGAAAGGAGAAAGAATCAAGCAAGATAAAATAAAATCTTTGCATTTCTTAGCTTTAACTGATTCATAATATAACAGTTCACTTAAGGCAATGATGGTACAAATATATTGGATGAAATAGCTTATGGATAAATGGAATGTTATAGGAGACGAGAGGGGGATTTAGAACACTCTGCTATTAGTTTCCTCTAGTACGTGTGAAGTGGTAGTGTTATCTGAGTAATGACAATAAAGGCAAAAATAAACAAATGGGACCTAATTAAACTTAAAATTTTTTTACAGCAAAGGAAAATCTAAACAAAACAAAAAGACAACACACAGAATGGGAGAAAATATTTGCAAATGAAGTGACTGACAGGAGATTAATCTCCAAAATTTATAAACATTTCCTGCTTCTCAATAGCAAAAAAACAAACCACCCCACCAAAAAAAAATTGGCAGAGGATCTAAACAGACAATTCTCCAAAGAAGACATACGCATGACCAAAAAAACACATGAAAAGATGTTCAATGTCACTAATTATTAGATAAATACAAATTAAAACTACTGTGAGGTACCACTTTACAACAGCCAGAATGGTCGTCATCAAAAAGTCTACAACAATAAACGCTGGAGAGGGTGTGGAGAAAAGGGAACCCTCTTACTCTGATGGAGGAAATGTAACTTGGTGGTGCAGCTACTGTGGAAATCAGTATAGAGATTCCTAAAAAAACTAAAAAACAGAATTATCATTTGATACAGCAATCCCAATCCTGGGCATCTATTCAGAGGAAATCATAATTTGAAAACATACATGTACTCCAGTGTTCATTGCCACACTCTATACAATAGTCAAGACATGGTAGCAACCTAAATGTCCATTGACAGGGGTGGATAAAGATGTGGATACACAGTGGAATATTACTCAGCCATAAAAAAGAATGGAATAATGGCATTTGCAGCAATAGAGATGGAACTAGAAGTTATCATACTAAGTGAAATTAGTCAGACAGTGAGACACAAACATCATATGCTATTACTTATAAGTGGAAGCTAACAAAAGGATACAATGAACTTTGCAGAATAGAAATTGACTCATGGACTTTGAAAAACTTATGGTTACCAAAGGAGACAGGTTGGGGGGGACTGGCTGGGGGTTTGGGATGAAAATGTTGTAAAACTGGGTTGTGATGATGGTTGTATAACTATAAATATAATAAAATTCATTGCGTTTAAAAAAATAGAATGGATAAGCAATGAGGTCTTACTGTAAAGTACGAGGAACTATATCCAATCTCTTGGGATAGAACATAATGGAAACTAGCATGAGAAAGAGAATGTAGGGAGTTCCCGTCGTGGCGCAGTGGTTAACGAATCCGACTAGGAACCATGAGGTTGCGGGTTCGATCCCTGCCCTTGCTCAGTGGGTTAACGATCCGGCGTTGCCGTGAGCTGTGGTGTAGGTTGCAGACGCGGCTCGGATCCTGCGTTGCTGTGGCTGTGGCGCAGGCCAGTGGCCACAGCTCCGATTAGACCC
>PVHT021183697.1:2170897-2201961 GCA_004024745.2 Catagonus wagneri | reverse complement strand
TCTGGTGCATTCTTTACAGATTCAGAGAAATTCTTTCAGAAGTATTTTTCCCCTAGTAAGTAGTTTGAGGTTTAAAGTTTAGGAAATAATTATATATACACATTTATACGTGTTTACATGAATGTGTGTATATATATATATATACTGCTATTAATTTGTAACTATCAATGATTAGGTCTTGCATGTCTTTCTTTAAAATTATCTTCAAGTATTTTATATATTCTGATAATACTGTAACTACACTTTTGTATTTTGTATTTTATTTTATAATTTCTTACTTCGTATTTGTAGATTGAGTTGATCTTTTTAAAAGGTATCCTCACTTTTTTTAAAATTTTTCACATATGATTCTATTCTAGATTTGTAAATTGGGCTTATTTTCTGAAAGAATTAGTGTAAAATTAATGTTATTTCTTATACTAATTAGAATTTTTTAAGTAATTACTAAACCTTATCAGTAACAACATGGGCCAGGAGTTTTCTTCCTTAGAAGTCTGATTTTTTTTCCTACAAGTTTTATTTCCTTAAGAGATATAATCTTTAATATTTTTATTTCCAGTTGTGTAAGTTTTAGTAAACAATTTACTTTGAAGAATTAACTGACTTCTTCCATGCAGTTTATTTCAGTATAGAAATCAGTACAGAGCATTTGATTTCTGTCTCATTTGGTATGAAGAAAGCTTCTGGAAAATCTGCCTAGTATGTCTTCTATGGTATTAGTCTTGTCTGGGGTGAAACCAGTACTAATACAAATGTTTTGATCAATTGGTTGATATATTGAACTTGCTCAATAAAATCCAAAATTGAGACTGTAGAATAAATCAATGATATGAAGTATATTTCTAAGTCATCATAATTATCTTGAAGCTATGTGATAAACTCGCCTCAAAAATATGTTTCTAGTCATTAAGTAGCAGGTTCTCAAAAATGAAACCTGTGGATAATTAGGCAGTGGGATATCAAACATTCCATTAACATTATGTGTAAAACCTTAACAAATATTTCTTTAATTTGTTCATTCTTTGGTGATGCTAAGTTTGAAAATGTGTTCAAATTTTTTAAATATTAGTGATATTCATAATTAATTCCTGAGAAAAATCGCTATGACTCACGTTGTCCACAACTTCTCAATTTCTTCACAAGAAGATCAATAGAGCCATTTATTTTTCTTCAGCATGGTAACATAATCTTGAATTCCAGAAAGCAGTTCTAAATTGCCAGAATGCACTCCTGAATTTTGTGAAGTCATTGCAAAGGAGTGTTATTGTTTATTTAACTGGAGTGCCATCGGTTTTGAGTAGCCTTAAAATAGGGACAGGGAGCATGTATTTATGCTTTGGTTTTTTATTTCTCCTTTTTTAGTTCTTCTCAGTTTGGAAATACCTTCTTTAAGAAGACGTCAAGGAGTTCCCTTCGTGGCTCAGTGGTTAGTGAATCCGACTAAGAACCATGAGGTTGCGGGTTTGATCCCTGGCCTTGCTCAGTGGGTTAAAGATCTGGCTTTGCGGTGAGCTGTGGTGAAGGTTGCAGACGCGGCTCGGATCCCGCATTGCTGTGGCTGTGGCGAAGGCCGGCAGCTACAGCTCCTGTTAGACCCCTAGCCTGGGAACCACCATATGCCTCGGGTGCGGCTCTACATAAAGGCAAAAAGACAAAAAACAAAACAAAACAAAAAAAAACAAAAACCTCCCTAAAAAAATAAAAGACATCAAGATATTAAATATTGTCTCTTAAAAATGAAGAATTCTATGCTGGACATTTTAAACAAGATCGGTTCCATGTTTTCTTCAAACAGCACAAAATCAAGTAGAAGTTGTTTGTATTTCAATATGTTTAGGTATTTTACATCTTAGTGATTAAAATTTCCAATGAGCAATGGGTTTAGGAGTAAAATTAGTACCCTGCTTACCTCAAATAATAAGAAATAGTCATTATGAAAAAAAAATGACAGGGAATATTCACAGAAGAGTATTATCTTCATGGTGTTGTCAGCCACTTGCCTGGACTTCAGAGAAGCCTAAATTAGGTGGAGTTTGTGCCAGTCCTTACGTCAGAACAATCTTTGAAGTTTCATATAATATTTCTTATTATAGACACAATTTAATCAGAGGAGTCCTAACTGAGCTTAAAATACATTTAAAAGTTTTATTGTGATGGAAGATTACTCCATGAGTATTAAGCAGAACAAATAGCCAGTAACATGTGTTTCATGAAATTTCTTCTGAGGAATAAAAATAAGGTAGGTCTTAATGATTTACCACACCTGTAACTTAAGTTATAAAAACCTCTGCACAAGTGTTAAAATCCATTCTTATGAAACACACCTTCAATAGCAAACCAAGCCTTCAACTCCTCACAGCATGAGCTACTACAGCAACTACTGCAAAGGCCTAGGCTACAGCTATGGACGCTTTGGTGACCTGGGCTCTGGCTGTGGTTGTAGATGTGGCAAATTCCACAGACTGGGCTATGATTGTGGCCATGGAGGCTACTGATAGGGCTCTGGCTATGGAAGATACAGACAGAGATGCTGTTGCCCATTGGCCTGTGGAGGATATGGATTCTCTAGTTTCCACCAAAATTCTTATGAATCTAATACCTAGGTCCATGAGTAGACTTGCTAACTCTGACATCAACCATTGAGCTAACCATAATTATGCTAAGTTCATTTGTTTGCACATAGAAATTTCAGTATATTTCCAATTATGCAATTTTATATTCATGGTTATCTTCTCACTTTCCCTAATAAACTTTCTTAATTTGAAACAATAAAGACAGATCTTAATTCATTTATTCTCAATTACAAGAAACATAAAGTATAAATACTACTCAAATTTAAATGAATATTTTAATTACCTTCTTATTTAAGTATTTATGTCATAGAAAAATAAAAAGAACAATAAATTTAGATTAAAATGAACAATTCATCAAATATAATTATTGCATTATTTTAATTAGATAATACTTAGCATTTATTTCAACATTAAAAAAATTCAACTTTAAATTTTTGAACTACATATCTATGATAACAAAGGATTTATATGCCTTACATTTTATATGATTTTATTTATCAAAGAAGTCAAAAAAATATATGAATAATCCAGCCCTTCTTCCAAAATTTGTCCTTATTCATAATTTTTGTGGTAAGGAAAGAATAGTAGTAGACTCCAAACTTCTAGGAAAGAAAAATATTTTTAAAATACATTTCTTGATTATATATCTTTATTTTTCTGTTTCCTGTCATAAAATGGTTATTTTATAGTCCTACTGAAAGCATTGCAAGTTAGTTAATTAAAATATGTGTAGTGTTAAAAAATATAAATTTGTTTAGATTTTATTATGTTACTATTCTTCTGTAGCACACAATGGTATCTTCTTACTATCATCATCATCACGACATTAAAGCCTTTTACAACTGTAAATGAAATGTAAACACCTAGTTATAACCAAGAAATAGATCACTCTGCAGCTTTACTTAGGGGGAATCATCAAGAGTTTTTTGGGGGGGAGGAGAATTTCAACAAGTTAACACACACCAAAAAGCAAGGATTTTATTATTGGTGTTTCACATAAGTGGATATATGAATGATACATTGTAAATGTATGACCTTTTCAAACTTGAAAAGTATATTCAGGTGATGGCATAAAGTGAAGTTTGAGTTGGTGAAATCTAATAATACAAGGACAAGACAAAGTGGGAGCTGAACCAAGCATTACAGATTGTGTAGAGCTGCCCCCTACAGTGCAGATAAGGAAACTGCAAATGGTTAAATGACAGCCTAGGGACACAAACACAGGTATCAGAACAAAGATCAAGAAGCAGCTAATGGGTAGTTTGATACGGATCGAATTGAATCTGTAGGTTGTTTGGGGTAGTATGGCCATTTTTACAATATTAATTTTTCCGGCACATGAGCATAGAATATCTTTCCATTTCTTTGTATCTTCTTTGATTTCCTTGATTAATGTTTTATACAGTTCTTGGCATATAAGTCTTTCACCTCCTTGGTCAGGTTTATTCCCAGGCATTTGATTTTTTGGGGTGCAATTTTAAAAGGTATTGTACTTTTGTATTCCTTTTCTAATATTTCATTGTTGGTGTACAGAAATGCTATTGAGTCTGGAGTTACTAGATGCAGACTATTACTTGTGGGATGGAAAAGCAAGGAGATCCTTCTGTATGGCACCAGGAACTATGTCTAATCACTTGTGATGAATCTATATATGTATGCTTAATCGGGTCACCACGCTGTAGAGTTGAAAAACTGACAGAAAACTGTAAACCAGCTATAATGGAAAAATAAAAATCATTCTATTAAAAACAAGATTCTTTGTAAAGTTGTTCTGGAATAAAAAGTCAGTAGCAAAAAAAAAAAAAAGCAGCTGCTCACCTGAATCCTAGTATTCTACTCCTTTTTGCTGTTTTTTTAAATTGTATATTTAAAAATTTTAATACCATTTTGAAAGTTCTCATCATGTTTTCAAGAATAGCTATACCTTTATAGCTAAGTTTATGGGGATTAATTCCCTCTGTTAGATAACCACCTTATTGTATTTGCTTTTACATTTTTATTGTTACAGTTTTATTTTATTGTATATAATTTCCTACTTCTCATTTCTAATTTAGTTTTGCTTCAAGGCAAATGAAGAATGAACAATTTTAAAGCTCAGTTCTCAAGATCACGGCTTTTTATTAGATTTGGATTTGTTTAAACCATATGAAAATAGAAAAAAAATAAAACTCAGCCAGGTCTGGTCACTTGTCCTAGCATATGTTTTTTTTATAGAGAGGTCATGGTAGATAAAGTTTGGTAATTCCATTAAAAGAGATTTACCCAAATAACTTAGCTCCATTTTAAAATATTCTATTCTTACACAGGTTAATATCTTCATAGCCTGAGGAAGGTGTTACAAAGTTGCAAAGAAAAGAATAATAAAAATAAATTAGAATGGAAAAATGCATGTCATACTTTTAGTTTAATATAATATTTTCGTAGGCTACATTTTCATATTCTATTGACATGTCTGAGTTTAGGAATGTATAACAAAAGTTTCCTTTATATGTAGGTAAAAGCTATCACTTATCCTAAGTGAAAGCACATTTTCTCCTTTTCTATCTGTTATTGAATTCTTCAGCATGTATTTCAAAGGAAACTTTCTAAAACGAAATGATGGAAAAAAACAATCATCATTCAATCTATTTAGTGTCTAACAACTAAGCGTAAGACAATATTTCTCTAAAGAAATATGCAGTTCTCATTTTCCAGTGGATATTTCCATTTTGATTATTTTTTTACTTGGGAAAATAAGACATTTTTTCTGTATGTTCTGTAATATTTTAGTGTTGATATTTTGCTGACAATGATCACTAACTGGCTTCATGCAAACCTCTCACATTTTATTCCTTGAAACTTTTGCTCTTTATTTGACTGTTGAAGTTTTACATTTATTCCTTGTTTAGCGTTCTAATGGGATGCATCCTTCTCTACTCCAAACAAACAAAACTAGCCATTAATCACTCTTAACCTGATGTAGCTGAGTAATACAGACAAAACGTGATATTTTTAATCCAGTCTGAATTGTTCGTGATTCTATGTCTTCAAAAGGACTCATTGAGAATGGAAATTCAACTTATCAATTGTTTTTAGGTCAGAATGAAAAATAATGATACAGTATTTGGATGAAAGAGACATGGTGGGTTATTGCATCCTGAAAAAGTTAGCTTGCCACGGCATAGTCAGGGTTGCCAATTTTATCAGTGGTGATAGTTACTGTAATTTACTTACACTTTATTTACTAGTTCTATAAACAATTTTAATTCCCTATTCTGCCACTTAGAATTGAAACACCCATTTGAAGAAATTCATCTTTGATAAAAAATACCTGGACATATTGCAAAAGTGTAGCCATATGTTCAGAGATCATGTAAATTAAATAAGTTTTGTGGCCCAAGTTAAGGGACAGGTGCTATATAGAGATTAATCAAGTGCAGGGTCAATCTCAGACCTCGTTGACTAACTCAGTGAAGCATTCCAAGAAGCTAGATGGTCTCACATTGGAGTTCCCTCTGTGGCACAGCAGGTTCAGAATCTGACTGCAGCAGCTCAGGTCCTTGCAGAGGAGCAGGTTCTATACCTTGCCTGGCACAGTGGTTTAAAGGATCCAGTGTTGCTGCAACTAAGACAAGGATTCTATCCTTGGCCTGGGAACTTCCACATGCGAAGGATGCTGTAATTAAAAAAAGAAAAATTCTTCACATATTTCTTGGTTCTGTGTAATTTCATTACTGCATCTTAATTTTCAAAACAAAGACTTTTTCAATTTTAAGATACTCTTTAACACTTAGAAGGCTCTAGGAATTGTATGTTTTTAAAAATAAGAACTTTACAAGCAAGTAACAGGTTAGTAGGGAGTAGTTAGAATTCGCCTGAAGAATAGCAAATACAGGACATACTTGTATAAACAAAAGGAAAGATATTATGGTGGATATGAAGAAGAGGCAGAAAGAAAGACATTTATTGGAACAGCGAATGGAAGACTAGGGTAGGGAGAAATATCCTTAACTTAATATTTACCTGTTTGTTCACAGTAGGTATTGAGAGGGAAAGGAAGAATAATGGAAGCTAAAGAGGGAATGAAAATAGAAATCATATATTGGTAATTGAAGAAGGATAAAGGAAGGGAGAAATTAACTGGGTTGTGCAAAAACAGGTGCAGATACAATTTTCAGTTCTAGTAAGACTTTGAATAGAACCAATTGTAGAGGAAGGTTTTAGGATTTGAACTGAAAGTTGAACTGATACTCTGATACTATTCTTTTGAGAGGGACTTTGTGCCATCAGTTTCTGAAATTAATTTTCCATGTTTTGCAACTGCAAAATTCTGAGGCTATGTGAAAAGTCAAAAATTTTAAAGATTATGATGATTCAAATGCTAAAAATCAACATATTCCTTCTTTTCAAAATTTCAAATTTTTTCACGTACTCTGAATAGAGGCACTTTTTCAGTCTTCACCCCAATAAAGATATTTGCTTTCTAAAGAAATATAGAAAGATAACATCTGTAAATTGAACAAATATCTGTGAATTTAGTTAGGGATGGATAGGGCTATTCATTCAATAGATGACAGAATAGAGGAAAAGTTTAATTAAAAAAGGAATGCCATCAAGTACAAATGATGTAATATACCTGATAATAGCAATTTAACTTAAAGGCTGGAATGTACACATTTTGAAGAGTCAGGTATTTCTTCCCATAAAATCAAACCAGCTGGCTCAAGGACATCCTAAATAGCCAGCTAAGTAAGCTGAACTATTTTAATGAGAATGATGTCTCTCTCTGTGTCAGGAGACATCAGATTAATGAGTTACAACATTACAGCTAATATGCAGAAGGGCACATAGGAAGGCAATACACACAATTTATCACATGTTCTGACCAAGGTATATAAGCATCCTTCTACTCAAGCTGACATCCACACTCAGGATCTTGTCTTCAACAGCAAACCAAGCTCACCGCCCCACCAGCCTGACACCATGAGCCATTATGGCAACTATTATGGAGGCCTGGGCTTTGGCTATGGAGGCTTTGGTGGCTTGGGCTTTGGTAATGGCTTTGGATAAACCAGTTTCCAAAGACTTAGCTATGGCTG
Organism: Catagonus wagneri; assembly: GCA_004024745.2. Taxonomy (NCBI): domain Eukaryota; kingdom Metazoa; phylum Chordata; class Mammalia; order Artiodactyla; family Tayassuidae; genus Catagonus; species Catagonus wagneri. The sequence goes on along the minus strand of PVHT021183697.1, from coordinate 2,194,310 downwards.
TGGCCATGGAGGCTATGGATATAGTTCTAGTTATGGAAACTTTGGATGTGGCTACCAATGCCGCCCATTCTTCTATGGAGGATATGGATTTTCAAGCTTCTAGTGAATTCTACCCTAGCAGCCCAACATTTGAGGCCCTATAAGTTTTCTCTGGCTATAATAGCTATACTAAACAAGATTACCCAAGATCAAACCAAGTTCAAAAGTATTTAAAATCTAAATTATAGGAACTTTTATTATTTCATAATTGTCTACTTCTGATCTCTTAATGTCTCTTTTTTTAAATAATGATTTTTATAAATTATCATGCTAAGTGAAGTCAGCCAGGCAATGAGACACCAACATCAAATGCCATCACTTACATGTAGAATTTTAAAAAAGGACACAATGAACTTCTTCTCAGAAGAGATACTAACTCACAGACTTTGAAAAGCTTAACAGTGTCAAATGAGACAGATTAGGGGGTGGGGGGATGCACTGAGGGTTTGGGATGGAAATGCTATAAAATTTGTTTGATGATTGTTGTATACCTATAAATGTAATAAAATTCATTAAGTAATTTTAAAAAATAATAAATAATTATTTTCATTTTTTCCATTATAGCTGGTTTACAGTGTTCTGTCAATTTTCTTTATTTGTGCTTTTCATAAATGCGGGATTTGTCTATTCCTTCTGCAATAAATTTTTCTAAATTAAAACAGCATCCGTGGATTTTATTTTGCAATTTAACTGAAAACATCAAAGTGAATATTTGTCATTGAACCCAATTAACAATGAAAAAAAAAAACTACTCCATGAATAGCTAAATTAATAGGAGATATTATGCTCACCCGTATGGCTAAATAGATGCACACAAACCATAGCGCTTAGTTGAAATAAAGATTTTTTTTTTCTCCAAACAATAAGCCAGATCTTATTCAATGCTTTTAGTTACACAACATTGGTATTTAAATCTAACACTGCGATAGTAACTTTATATATCTTCATATCTGAATAAAGTTAACATGGAGGATAAATATTTTACTATTTTGTTAAAAATGTCTTTACTTAATACTTTTATTGATAAGAAAACATAAAGATAGAATATAATGCATCTCTAAATATATACTCAAAAATGAACTTTCGTGAATCTCAATCATGTTTTCCTCATGGTCTGCCATGGTGAGATATGACATTATTTTTCGGTATTATAAGCACACTGAAATATTTTGCCATTTGCCAGGGAAATTTAAAAATCACTGTCACTACCTGTGAAGTAATCTGTATTGAGGCTATTGCTGACCTGAAGCTTTATACATACTAGTGAGTGTCCTAAAATGCTGACTTTTGAAGAATGGGACATTTCTTGTTAGTATTTAAAATCAATATTTGCCTATGAAAAATGCATAACAAAATATTTTTCCCAAACTTGTTGTATATTTAGGGAGTGAAACAAAAGTGAATACTTTTGTTTGAGTCACCAAATTCAATAAACCAAGGCAATTATGTAATGATGGAATTGTGAAGCTGGCTAGGGAATTGTGAAGCTTGTGAAACAGCATCTTAGATAGGAAATCACCTCCAAAAATTGAAATGAATTGCTAAGGAACAAAGGTTGCACAGGCAGTGCACCCTAAGACAAGAACCAGTTTTACTGAATACCAGACCTCTTCTTCACAATGCCTCCTGTCCCATTTGTTGTATATTTCCCTTCTTGAGTGTTGTCAAATAAAATATCTTGAATGTTCTGGTCAGGTGTCTTTGAAGAGATAAATTATCAGTTGTTTGACCACCTCTGTTTAATTTGATTTGTAAATATTCTGACATAGGATCTTGAAGTATCAATTTCTAATTGAGCTTCTATGTAAAAATAACTAGCAAATTATGCTAAATCAAACTCTACGTTAAAATAATTATTAAAGGAGTTCCCGTCTTGGTTCCGTGGGAACAAATGTGACTAGGAACAATGCGGTTGAAGGTTCAATTCTTGTCTTCACTCAGTGGGTTAAGGATCTGGTATTGCCATGAGCTGTGGTGTAGGTCAGAGATACGGCTTGGGTCCAGTGTTGCTGTGGCTGTGGTACAGGATAACGGCTACAGCTCCGATTCGACCCCTGTCCTGGGAAAGTCCATATGCTATGGGTGCGGCCCTCAGAAGAAAAAAAAAAAAGATGTAACTATCATTTCTGACCATAGCCACAGGTTTGTTTTGTAGAACACAAATCAAACAGAAAGAAAACCAGCTGAATGCTTTAACAATACCTTTAGATCTCTACTCAGATATGAAAGGAATAGTTTTATTGACCTGTTTGTACAATTTTTATCTAGAAAGAGAATATGACACATCTTCATGGCTTCCTAATCTCACTCATAGCAGGATATGAAAGTTACAACATAGATAGTTACAATGTAAACTGCCCTATCAAACTAAATCCTTAGCTCATAACACCATGAGCTACAGTAGAAATTAATAAGGACTCCTGAGCTATGATCAGGAAAAATATTGTAACTTGACAGTAAATAGATCAAGGTAGTTGTGTTTAGGGTGACACATTTGGAGAACTACAATCTTTAGTTTGACTAAGGAAAACATAATTTGGTATGAAAATTTTTTACCCCCTAACTGGATAATAGTGTTGGAGCCTGAAGAAAGACAGAAAAACAATTAACCAAAATAAATACTTGGATGCAGTAATTTGGAGTTAATTTTTGCAGCTTCTCATTAAAAGACTTTGCCTTTTAAAAAAATAAAAAATAAAATAAAATAAGTACTACTGCAAGGTCATTAGAATATCTAAAATTAAAGTCCTGTCATACCAAGTGTTGGTAAGGACCTGGAGCAACTTACTTGTGGGAATGTAAAATGATAAAATCACTTCGGAAAACTGAACAGCAGTTTCTTAAAAAAGTTGAACATAGCTACTAAAACCCAGTCATCTCACGTCTACGTACTTGCCTAAGAGAAATAAAACCATATATGAAAAAATACATGAAAAAATAATAAATAAATATTTGGAAAAACTATTTGATATTCTTAGTAGAATAGAACTTTGTCATATTATTATTACTTCTTATTGGTAAATTATATTGATTTGTCTCATAATTAAGAAGTGCTTAGAAGAGCTCCACCATTTACTTCCAGGGAAAAACTGTTACTGGTCCAGAGAAAATGCATCACAGGATCATCAGCCCCTCAACTGAGCAAAGATAATATGGAATTAAATAGACAGAGTATGGCATCATTAAACCTGTTTGCTTTATTTCCAATTTTATGACTTCCTATTGACTTAATGAGAATGAAATATTCAATTTAACAGCTACCTTATATTTTTAAGAAGAACAATGAAAATGGAATATGTTCTGAAAAGAGCAGGCAAGGGGATTCTGAAATGAGACATGTCTAGACTTTGAAGATACAGAATCTCTTTTGTAAAATGATGCAATAATTTTTCAACCACTTCTCTTGAGGTATAATTGACCAATATAATGGTGTATATTTAAAGTGTGAAAAGTGATTTGATAAAGTGATGCAATATCTTATAAGGAGCACTCTAATTAGGCAACAAAGTGACCTCAAATATTTTAATGACTATGAAGCCTTCTTCCTGTGCCAAGGGACGATGAATACATGAGTTGTGTAAAGTATATGTAATAAAATAATGACATAAAAGAAGGGTATGCATGTGATTTATTACATGTTCTGAGCAGGGTATATAAGCATTTGCAACTGACATTCACACTCATGATATTGCCTTTAACAGCAAACCAAACTCACTACCCAGACTGACTACCATGAGCCATTACAGCAACTATTACAAAGGCCTGGGCTTTGGCTATGGTGGCTTTGGTGGCCTGGGTTTTGGCAATGGCTTTGGATATGGTGGTTTCCGCAGACTGGGCTATGGCTCTGGACATGTAGGTAATGGATATGGCTTTGGTTATGGAAACTTTGGATATGTCTACTGTTGCCACTGATTCTTCTATGGAAGACATGGATTTTCCATCTTCTACTGAAATCTTATCCCAGGAGATCAATATCTGAAATTATAGAGACCTTCCAAATTTGAACACAGTAACTGGACAACAAAGATCATGCTGGAATTATTTGCACAAAAATATCTAGTTTCTCAGAATTTTGGACATTTTTCAATTGCTCCTGTATCTCCATCATAATCCTAGAATCCTCTAATTTTGCTTTCACAAATGATTGAATTATCTGTTTGCATTCCCATAAAATATCAGATTTGAAAACAAAATATGATTCTGTCTTGTTTATAAAATTTAATGATGTGTAAGTGATAAAGATTTCATTCTACTCAGTTGTCAATAATGTACAGTATCTCCTAGGCTTAGAATCATTTTTTTATATACCTTACAAGCATTCATACAGATAGAAAGATAGATAAAGACAAATAATTCAAGAATAAAACGATAAAAATTGAAACTAAAGTGATTTAATATTTCTATCTCTTGCTTTTAGTTAGATAATATTCAGATTTAAGTAAAAAAAAAGCAATGTCAATTTAACATACCTTTATATAAACCTATCAAATAGATGTTTTTGTCTTTTTAGTGCCACATCCATGGCATATGGAACCTCCTGGGCTAGGGGTTGAATTGGAGCTGTAGCTGCCAGCCTGTGCCACAGCCACAGTAATGCAAGATCTAAGATGTGTCTACCACCTACACCAGAGTCCATAGCAACACCAGATCCCCAACCCATTGCATGAGGTCAGGGACCAAACCCCCATCCTGATAGATACTAGTCAGATCAGTTTCCGTAAGGTACAACATAGTGACTACAGTTAATAATACCACAAGGCATATTTGAAAGTTGTTAAAAGGGTAAATCTTAATAGTTTTCATCACAGGAAAAAAAAAAGCAAAAACTGGTGATGGATTTAACTAGGTATTATGGTGATCACAATGTATAGAGATATTGAATAGCAGTATTGTATACCTGAAACTAATATAATAATATATGTCAGTTACAGCTTAATAAAATATTATTTGTAAACCTCAAAACTAACCAAAACAAAGCAAGATAAAAAAATAAAACTGAATCCTCAGCCGCACATTTAAAGACGTATAAAGTAAACATGTTGGTAAAGACCTAGTTCCAAGATATCTTCACCCCCAGTGGAGCTTCAGCTTGGTTTGGGTTTAACCATCTTCACAGAGTGAAATGAAAAAACTGTGAGGAGAACCATCTACCTCCTTGTCTACTACCTTAGTCATGTTATCACTGCACATTCATTTCTGGCGATTTTTCAAGGCATCAGAATTTTAAGAGACCCTGTTCAATAGATGGTATGGTTTGAAGAGCATAGAAACATTTTTATTTAATTTAATGCCTTAATGAATAAGTAATTTCTTATGAAAATTTATTTGCTGATTGAGAGAAAATGAGGGGCTGGGACATGAAGAGTTGGTAAACAAAATAAAAGAGCAAAAATATTATGATAACTTTAGAAATATGAGTAGAGGGATGAAATACTGGTTGGAAAAAGTGGGGAAGAGCAAATGATCTAGCGGGTGTAAGCGTGTATTGAGAATGAATGTAGAATGAGATTTAAGGAAAGATTTGATCAGAGAAATGATATATAGATTATGAAGAGGATCAAAGAATAAAAATGGTAACTGTAAAGCATGGAATCAAGATAATCTGCATTTTTAGATCATATTCTAGGTATTATCCATTCTGAAAAAATGAGTAGTGGCATAAAGAGAATATTTTTTAACAATTTTCAGACTGATTATAAAATGACATTGTTCTCTTGGTTAGTTTCTCTGTCCTAAAATAAATTTTACCATGCTGATAAACTACAAACATGTTTTATGAGATGATATGTAAAGTCAAAATGGTTTTCTCTGTGTGTGTGTGTGTGTGTGTGTGTGTGTGTGTGTGTACACATACAACCGGAAATAAATTTGATATTTATTTAAAAATTTTATAGATTTAAGAATTTTAATATAGATCTGTGTATTTAAATCTAGATGGAATTAATACACAACAATTCAACAAATGCTATGAAGAAGAGAAATGAGAAAATATTTAATGAGAAAACACCGTCAAACATGAATAATGTAATATGCTTAGAAGTGAAGAATTCTTTTCAGGGTATTTTTTTATTTTGTGACTTTGATGACAGACTTTTTTCTTATTAATAAAAAAAATGCAATGAGTTCAAGGGAATTCTAATTAGGCAGCTAAGTGAGCTCAAACATTTAAAAAAAAATGTGTGCCTCATTTTGTGCCAGCAAACAGATGAATGTTTTGCCTCAAGTACAGGAATAATTTGGAATGATACAAAAGAATGGCCACAAGCTTTACCACATGTCCGACTCAGGGTATATAAGCGTCCCTCTACACATTATGGCATTCACATGCAGAATTTTGAACAGCTGAACTCACACCCCTGACACCACGAGCAGTTATAGCAACTGTTATAGAGGCCTGGGTTTCCTCTGTGGAGGCTTTGGTGGGCTGGGCTATACCCATGGCTGTGGATGTGGTAGCTTCCTCAGACTGGGCTATGGCTGTGGCTGTAGAGGCTACAAGTACAGCTCTGATTATGGAAGCTTCTGACGTGGCTGCCATTGCTGCCCACTCGTGGTCAGACTAGTGTCCTAGGACTCCACTGTGGAGGATACGGATTCTCCAGCTCCTACTAAAATACCACTTTAATGACCTAACATTGGCTACCATGAGTAGACTTGACATGGCATTGTTCAGTCAAAGAACTAAGGTAACCCTGGGCATATTTAGCAAGAGAAATTTAAGAGTTTCAGAGAATTTATTATTTATAAGCATGCCTTCCTCATGCCTCCTGGCATCTGCTAGTTTGGGCTAATTAATGTTGACTACCAATAAATGATCTAATTCAAAATAGAAAAAAAATAGCTCTTTTGGGTTCATTGAACTCGGTTATGGGTGTATACGTAATTTTGCCACCTGCCATTTAGAAATGCAAAGGTTATCTCTTCTTCTTCTTTAGACAAAACTATTTATAGTTGCTAGCCATTCTATATTATTAAAATTGTAGTCAGAGCAAGATTTTATTCCACAAATCTTATAACACATATCTCTAAATTTTTAGAGAAAGTAAGTTCTTATTGTATGAATCTTTGAATTAGCTGTTATCTTCCTTTATTCATAACCTTCTGCTTTCATCTAGTTTATGCTTGTAAAACAAGACTGATTTTAATGATCTAAAAATCATTGACAAACTGAATAATAAAATGTAAACTTTGGACATTCAACTTATTTATCTCCCTTGTCCTTTTATGGGAACACTGTCTATCATCATCATCATTACTACACTGAAATGTTTGTAATCCAGTAAGAACAATAAAGAAACAAAAATAAATAGAAGTAAATCATGTTTGCCTCCAATTGACCAAAAGTGTCATTCAATAATTTTTTAAAAATCACATGAACATCAAAAAAACATTATCCCTTCAAAATGATCTACTTTATTGCAATATAAGAAATAAGGAATATGATAGGCAAGATACCAGATTTCCTAAATTGTTTTCCTAAAACTGAGCAATATCCTCAGGCAATGATATAACCCTAATGGTATTTTGTATAAACTGGGCAAATGCAATTTTTAAAAAGGGGCAAAAATAAAATCACAGAGTTAAAAACATGAACGTTAAAACGCTGCAGTGCTGTCTCATAATGTTGGAGGCAGGTATCTCAGAATTAATAATTTTCCCTTGAAAATTAGTGATAAGACTAGTGTCCTAGGACCACAATACTATGTTGTCACTGTCTTTATGTATTTTTTCCTTGAATCTTGTCAAACAGACCATTTTAAAAGTTCTAGCCATGATTAGAAGAAGAGCTAAATTACAACTGATTTTATGAAGATTGGTCCCTTTACTTTGACTGACAGCTACGTTGTTTAGTGCTTGTCCTGAGGCAGAAAATTCCTAGCCTTTTATTTTTTTTATTATTTATTTTTTTATATAATTTATTTTTTAATTTTTTGCATTATAGCTGGTTTACAGATTTCTGTCAGATTTTCCAACTGCACCACGTGGTGACCTGGTTACATGTACATATATGGATTGGTCACATGTGATTAGATATAGTTCCCTATACTATACAGCTGGATCTCCTTGCTTTTCCATCATTATAGCACTAGTTACCCCTGTTCCCTCCCACCCCCTCCCTCACCCCCTTGTGTGGGAGTTCCCGTCCTGGCTCAGTGGAAACGAATCCTACTAGGAACCACAAGGTTGCGGGTTTGATCCATGGCCTCGCTCAGTGGGTTAAGGATCCGGCGTTGCCCTGAGCAGTGGTGTAAGTCACAGACGCGGCTTGGATTCCGTGTTGCTGCGGCTGTAGTGTAGGCCGGCAGCTGGAGCTCTGATTAGACCCCTAGCCTGGGAACCTCCACATGCCTCAGTGCAGCCCTAAAATGACCAAAGAGAAAAAATAAAAAAGTAAAATAAAAATATATCTGAATAAGCAAAGAGCAATGTTAAAACTCAACAAATAAAAGCAAAACAAAACAAAAACAAAAAACGTCATGACCTCTTCTTTAACTCAGTGCTGTTCTAGGGGTTGTACACAGCAACCTAATGGGCCGAAAAGGGGAAATAGAGTTTGTACACTAACGAAGGATCAGACTCTGTAGTTTGACCCTCTAGAATAGGATGTCTGTTTCCCTTTTTTTTGGCTAGTATTTCCAAGGACAGTTTTCTTGGGGCTCACAAGCAGTAATCAACACAATTATTACTGCTGTTGACATTCTTTGTGTAATCGATGTTATCATAATTGTGTGCTAAAATATTTTTGATCTGCATCTGAGGTGAGAGAAAATGTTTTGAATTTATAACAAAAGACTTCTTTAGTTCCAGAAAAAAATGTGAAAATATTTTTCACTTCTCCATCCATCAACATGAATAGAAACATAGGTCATGAGTTAAAATTTTACTGTAACACAGGGAACTATATTCAATATCTATAATGGAAAATAATCTGAAAAATAATATAAATATATTTATTTATATAATATATATAAATTATATATAATTTATAAATATGTTATATAGTATTTAAATATATATAACTAAATCACTTTGCTTTTCAATGAAACTAACAGAACTTTGTAAATCAACTATACTTCATTAAAATTACAAAAATTTTAAAAAGTATCTCTTTAAAAACAAACAAAAAAACTTAACATAACAATCCAAATTTGCTTTTTCTCTATCAATTGTACAGAATTATAATTCCCAATGTGGCTTTTTCTTTTGTGCATGTAGGAAAAAATACAGATTTATTCCATATTTTTCAATTTTTTCTTGCTTTTGCTGCTAATGGACATTTATAAAATATGCATACCATAGCCATGAGTTTTTTTATTCTTTGAAAACACATTTAACATTTATTGTTATTGAAGATTTTCATTTTTATTCCGTATATTTCCATATGTGAAGTAGAGATAATCTTATATACTAAAAATTGCAGCTCCTAATCATGGTCACAGTCTCAAAGAGAACTATACAGGATGTGAAATCCTTAATGCTATGTAATTTATTCGTATTTCTAAATTATATGTTAAAATAAAAACATTCTTTTTTTCAATTGGCTGATTTTCTGAAATGAGGAATTTAAAAAGGGAACAAAATAAAGAATTAGAGTAGTGTGGAGATTAAAGGCTGATATTGGGTTAAATGTTACTCTGTAACCAGAAAGCCTGTTGCAACTCATGTCAATCTTGAAATATTTCCTAGGGTAGCCAATGAATTTCTCAGGTTATAATATGTATATTCCTTGTTTTAATGTCCAAGTATAATTCTTTAAAAAATAATGTTTCTAGGTTTTGTTTAGACACTAGAGTCAAGTGAGTGAACACAACCATCAAAAAAAGTCATCCAATTATTACTTATAAATCTCAGCAAAAGTTTAGCAATAGTTAATGTTAAATTTATAGTCATATAAAACATGTTTCTTGGGTCCTAAGTTTCAAAATATGGGCACAGTTACCTAAAATGTAATCAGATCTGTGATCAACTACATCTCTCGCCTGATATGAGGGACTATGAATACCAGGACAACTATCACCAAAGAGTGGCTCTTTATTCTCTGTCTGTTTTCACAATTGTGCCATACATTTATGCAATTCAAGTACTCCAGGACATATAAATCCTTTTAAAATTTCAGATCATTTTAGGAGTTGAAATATGTAATAATGTCATCAATAGATCTTAGAAGTCTAGTTGATATCTTAGGAAAGTCTAGTTAGAAATTGCCTGAAAATGAAACTCGACATAGACTAGGTAAAAATGAGACAGAGGCAAATGTGATATATTTTCTGGGAGATATATATGGAAGGAATACAGTGTTAATTTGAGTATATAAGTTGGAGTCAAAAACTTTACTCTATGCACTTTCACCTGGATGCATAATGTGTTGGATGATATCTGAAGTGTTATTTAAAAAGATGTAAGGTAAATGGATAAATGAGGTAGGCTGGAGAAAGAGAGAAAAATGGTGTGTGGATGTAAGTATGGTCTTCATTTGGGGTAATGGTGAGACTTGAAATTATTCTGGAGAAAGAAGGACACAGGATATTAAAAAGAAAAAGAAAAAGAACTGAGCAAATACTACCCACACATTGGATTTTTGATCACTGTGATAATCTCTTAATTTCTGAGTCCCATTCTGCTATGTTTCTATTTTTTATTTTTTAAATTTCTTTTACTTAATGAATTTTATTACAATTATAGGTGTACAAAAATCATCACAACTCAATTTTTATAGCATTTCCATCCCAAACTCTCAGTGCTTCCCCCCCATCCCCCAACTTGTCTCATTTGGAAACCATAGGTTTTCCAAAGTCTGTGAGTCAGTATGTGCTCTGCAAAGTTCATTGTGTCCTTTTTTTTAGCTTCCACATGTAAGCGGTAGCATTTGATATTGGTGTTTCATTATGTGACTGACTTCACTTAGCATGATAATTTCTAATTCCATGAATGTTGCTGCAAATGCCGTTATGTCTTTCCTTGTAATGGCTGAGTAGTACTCCACTGTGTATATGTATCAGATCTTCCCTATCCACTCCTCTGTCGATGGGCATTTAGGTTGTTTCCATGACTTGGCTATTGTATAGAGTGCTGTAATGAATACTGGAGTACATATGTCTTTTCGAGTCATGGTTTCCTCTGGATAGATGCCCAGGAGTGGGATTGCTGGATCAAATGGTAATTCTATTTTTAATTTTCTAAGGAATCTCCATACTGTTTTCCACAGTGGTTGTGCCAATTTGCATTCCCACCAGCAGTGTAATAAGGTTCCTTTTTCTCCACACCCTCTCCAGCACTTATTGTTTGTAGACTTCTTGATGATGGCCATTCTGGTTGGTGTAAGGTGGTACCTGATAGTGGTTTTGATTTGCATTTCTCTAATAACGAGTGATGTTGAACATCTTTTCATGTGTTTTTTGGCCATCTACATGTCGTCTTTGGAGAACTGTCTGTTTAGATCTTCTGCCCATTTTTTGATGGGGTTGTTTGGTTTTTTTGGTATTGAGCTGTAGGAGGTGTTTATAAATTTTAGAGATTAATCCCTTGTCAGTTGATTCATTTATCAAAATGACTATACTACCCAAGGCAATCTACACTTTCAATGCAATCCCTATCAAATTACCAAGGACATTTTTTCAAAGAACTAGATCAAAATATTTTAAAGTTTGTTTGGAAGCACAAAAGACCCAGAATAGCCAAAGACATCCTGAAAAAGAAAAATAGAGCTGGAGGAATCAGGCTCTCGGACTTCAGATTCTACTACAAAGCTTCAGTCATCAAAACTGTATGGTACTGGTACAAAGACAGAAATATAGATCAGTGGAATAGGATAGAAAGACCAGAATTAAATCCACGCACGCACCTACAGTTAACTAATCTATGACAAAGGAGGTGAGAATATACATTGGAGAAAAGGCAGCCTATTCAATAAGTGGTGCTGGAAAAATGGTACAGCCACATGTAAAAAAATGAAATTAGAACACTTCTAACACCATGCACAAAAATAAACTCCAAATGGATTAAAGATCTAGATATAAGACCAGATACTGTAAAACTCTTAGAGGAAAACATAGACCAAACACTCTCTGACATAAATTAAAGCAACATCTTCTCAGATCCACCTGTTAGAGTAATGACAGTAAAAAGAAAAATAAACAAATGGGACTTTTAAACTTCAAAGTTTCTGCCCAGCAAAGGAAACCCTAAACAAAACCAAAAGACAACCCTCAGAATGGGAGAAAATAAGTATACCGGAGTGTAAAGCCTGAAGGAAAGGTACATGGTCAAAGTTCTAAAATGCTGGAAATCAAGTGAGTTTTGTTGTTTTCTGGTGTACACAACAGTGAAGCAAATCTTTCTTAACTTAGAATGATCCCTTATTTTCGGAAGAGAGGTGCCCCGTTTATTTCTTATGCTGCAAAATATGTGTCCCTTTTAATGAAATTGACTGAGTTAAAAGTCCTGACTTTATTTCTTGCCATATTTTGTAGAATCAGTTACAAACCTCAAATGCCTGTGATCAAAAGATAATTAGAAGGTCAACATCATTTAATGTAACTGATGTTAAAGGGCTGGTGATAAAGAATTTAATGTAGGGTTTGTTATGTCAATACTTTAAAGAATTAGCAATTCATTTTAAGAAAATTAATGCAGTCTTCTCAGAAACAACCTAACGAGGTAACCAAGCAGGTTCACACATTCTTAACGAGAGTGGTCATGGGGTCATAGGTTAATGAGTTGTCTTAGGCAAGTATAATTCATGGAATAGCATCAAAGGAAGAGCATATGTTTCATCATATTCTCTCACCAGGGTATACAGGCCTCTCTGTAAAGATGTCAACTTCACACTCTAAATCTTGCAATGAACAGCAAACTAAGTCACCATACCTGACACCATGAGCCACTGCAGCAACTATTACAGGGGCCTTGGTGTCCGCTATGGAGGCTTTGGGGTTCTGGGTTATAGTTATGGCTGTGAATATGGTAGCTTCAGCAGGCTGCACTATGGCTGTGGTTTCAGAGATTACGGACATGACTTTGATTATGGAATCCACAGTTATGACAACTTCCACCATCCATTGTGCTATGGTGGATATAGATTTTCTGACTTCTACTAAAAAAAAATGCTGAAATTGGAGGAAGAAGGAAAACCTCCAGATTTGTTTGGCCCTATCTTATGCTTTTATTTTCAAAATATTCATCCTATTTATAGAATTTATCAATGGTTATATTTCTCCTAAGAATATTTCTTTCTCCTATCAGTTAATCTGCCTATTAAATGCATTGTCAATATGCATAACCCTTCTAGTTGATAACATTATTTTATTTACTCTTCTGGCCACAATTACCATGATGTTGTCATCTTTCTAGCAGACCATATAGAAAACTTGTATTTTGCTTTTGCCTAATAAATTGATTAATTAAAATATAAGTGGTTTGGTTCTTTTGGATGCTTTTACTTTTATTATTTTAACTTTTTCTTTTGCAACTGATATAAAAAATTACTTGAGACAGTGAGGTCTATGGTGACATGATATAGTAAGATGCAAATGTTTCTAGTTCACCACATTATATAAGCATGAAAACACATAGAGTACCAGGTCAACCATACCTGAAAGTGAAATAATTTGTCCCTGTCTACTCACTTAGGATATCAGTGACCTCAAATGGCCCTCAGATGTTCCCAGAATTATTAAGGATTATGTTTTTCTATTTACATTCCAGGGCATTCTTCTGTGTGACATTGTTGTTAGCTGGATAGCTTTTTTTTTTTCTAAGACTATTTTTAGAGCAATTTTACATTCACAGAAAAACTAGAAAGAAGGTACTATGATTTCCACATACTCTCTGCTCCCATAAACTATCAACCTCCCCCATCAGAGTGGTATATTGATCACAACTGATGAATCTGCATTGACATATCATAATCATTCAAAGCCCACACTTTACCTTAGAGCTCATTCTTGGTGGTGAACATTGTATGGGTCTGTACAAATACACAATGATATGTATCTGTCATTGTAATAGCACACAAGGTATTTTCACTGTCCTAAATATCTTCTGTGCTACTCTTATTCATTGCTCCCCCTACTAAATAGTACTTGGTACTATTGGCCAGGGATGCCTTTGATTTTTTTCCACTCTTTTATTTAGGAGGAGGGAAGGAAGGAGATGGAGAAGTAACACTCATTTCCTGGGTAGGAAATACATTTCTATAGTTGGCACACTCTGAGGACCATTGTCCCTTTCAGGCTAATCCACCTAGCACCGCCATGATGAACTGGCACCAGTGGTGCAGTGTTCTGCAGGAAATAGGAATGGAAGATCTCTTCTGATTGCTTTTTGCACTCTATTAAATGGCTCTTAATATTCTATATATTTTTACATGAGTAGATAATGGTACTGTAGTAACAAAAATGCTTTACTGATGCATCTTGCATGGCTGCCAACTCTAGCTTCATTACTCAAGGTCAAGGAAACTGGTTGGCTTTTTATTCCTTCAAGAGGTATTCTCTCCCAGAGAATTCCTTAGTTTCTCTAGAGGGACTTTTTTTGAGCTTATTTCTTCATTCACCACTTGAACAAGCCTTTTGGAACAAAACCAGTGAACACAGCTTGAATCCTCCTCTCAAAAGTTATTTAGACAACTTTTAAAGTGGCCTGAGCACCCTCTTTCACCAGTTTGTCTGATGTGCTCAGACGTGTCTGAATGCAGGGAAATTCATAACTGGACCCCTATTACTTATCTCTCGAGAAATTCTTTTTGTCTTTCTGTAAATCTAAAGGAAGAAAGAACATTAGTGTACAAAAATTGGCTCACTGAAAAACTGTTACTTTTTCACTTAGACTGTAGTTTAGATTTCAAATTAAAAAAACTGAATATGGGAAGCAAAAGAAAAAAAAAACAAATGAAAGAGAATAATTCATAGATCAAAGGCTCAGTGACTTACAAAACAGATGCCTTACATTGTGAGGATGACCTGAGAACAAAAGTTGACACATGTCCAAGTACTAGAAGATATCAGTTCAAAGAATCTCCAGCAGATCCCGTTTGTATGCATTTAATCTGGCAAGTTATACATACTAAGCTTTATATCTGAACTTGGAATGCTCAGGTATAAAGCTTGGTATGTTCTAAATCCCTGGGATAAAAGAGAAGAGTTCCTTATATCATTATTTTTTGTCCTTTAACCAAAAAGGGAAGTGGGCTGATCCTGGCAGATTAATAATAATGAAATTTGTAGTTCCTCTTTACATGATTTATAGCTTTGATTCTTCATTTTCTCTTATCTAAATTTTAACAATATGTGGACTGATTGTCATGTACTCTGATAAGCATATGAACAATAGGCCTTCTAGAGGACCATTATTTGAACATATAGTATGTGATTGCTCAGCTTAATTTTATCCAGACAGATAGCGTCTCCTACAAAATATGACCTGTATATCATGTATATTTGCTTTAAATGTTGGCCTTATTCAAAGATGTGTCTACTTTTTGATCTGAACTGTCTAGATGCTGTAAAATTGGATTTGTACCCAAACATAATAAGTGATTCTCCTGAATGTCATGGCTTTTAGAAGCACATTATAAAAGCTATGTTCCTTGGTTAGATGGTAAAATAATTGCAATCCATAAACATGAAACATTTTAAAATTGTGTTCACTAAATAGTTTTGTTGACAAAATTTTGTTTATATTAATCAGTAATGTTAGAACCTACATTTCTCCTGAATGTAAGCAAAGGAGAAATCTCTTGATTAAAAATAAGGTCCTAGTTTTGAAGAAGGCATAATTGTGTTAGTTTTATCCCTGGCATGCTAGTAAATAGAGATAGCATAAGTTAAGATCCAAGATTAATGTTAAAGGATAGAACTGGAGGGAGAATAATTTCTCAAAGTGTGGATACAAATTTAAAATTTCTTAATTTTACTTAATTTCTAAAAACTTAAAAGGGTTTTAGAGACATAATAATCACAATCACATCTCATTAAAATTCACATTGATCACAGGCAATCTAAAGATAAAAATCAATATAAAATGTTTAATCAATGAAAAATGCTCTATAAATATGACAGGGCAGTTTAGTTAATATTTTACCATACATGTGTGTAGAATACAGATTCAGTATACATGATTGGTTTTCCAAGTCTAAATGAAAGGTTTTTTTAAAATATATTCAACAAATAAAATTGCTGCTCTCCAAATATGGAAGACTAGGGTGAAGCTATGAATCAGCCTATAGCCATAGCTGTAAACTTAAAGATTCTGAGACTTAACAGTGTTATGTATTTGGTTATGTTCCTGCCAAGCATCTTACTATGGACTGTAGAAACCTTGTGGGTTCTATTGTCTAATTTGTTGTTAATGGTACCTTGATCCAAACAGCCACTCAGGTCAGAATTTGGAGGCGCTTCCCATGTCCTTTCTCGCCTCTCTATACCCAGTTGGTAACCATATTGTTTTACCTTTCAATACATGCATTTCTTTTTGCCCATTTTCTAACATCTGCAGTCATCTCTCATCACTTGGACTACAGCTATACAATTTCTGTATTCTTAACTGACTTACAAGACTCAAAGCTTCCCCACATCCTTTGTCCCCTTTGTTAAAAAGCTCTTTATTTATAAAGATATGCTGGGATCACACATGCTACATAATCGAGAAAATGATGCTGCTCCCAATGTGCTGATATGAAAAGAAAGTTAGGATAATTCAGTTAAAAATGAAATTGCCTAGAGTTCCCATTGTGGATCAGTGGGTTAAGAACTTGACATAGTTTCCATGAGCATGTGGGTTCCATCCCTGGCCTCACTTGGTGGGTTAAGGATCCAGCATCTCTGCAAGCTGCAGCATAGTTCATAGATGTGTCTTGGATCCAGTGTTGCTGTGACAATGGTGTAGGCCTGCAGTTGCAGTTCCAATTTGACCCCTAGCCTGAGATCTTCAATATGCCACAGGTGTGGCCCTAGAAGAGAAAAAAAAATCAACTTGCAGAAAACCATGAACCATGAAGTTCACCAGATATGAATCTCAGTAAACATTGACTGAATTAATAAGTGATTACCTAAATAACCCATAATCTTTCTCAAATTATTGCCTTTGTTCTAGCTCCTTCCTCTTCTCAGATGGAATGGTTTTCATTTTCTATGGTGAGCTCTTACTCATCTTCAAATATCAACCTAAGTATTATGGCTGTGGTGATGTCTTCTCTTATTCCACAAGGCTCCCACCAGAACCATGTGCAAATGCGTTTCCTGACTACCTTATTAATTTCCAGGTCCTTGTGTAGCTTTTTCCTCATAACAGTTATCACCAATCAGTATTATATATTTGCTTATTTATTGACATGTTACATGTCTTCCCTAGGGAAGTTTAACTCCATATGTTAGGGGACTTAATATGTTTTACTTACTGCTGAATCCTTAGTGTCTAGAGAAAGGCCTGATCATTGAAAGTATTTCATATAATATGTACTGAATAAATATTTCATAGCACTAATCTATTATTTTTATATGTTACTTCATTAAATTAGAAATCTTTCATTTATTTTATCTTTATATATATTTATATTTTTGCTTTTTAGGGCCACACCTATGGCTGTGGAAGTTCCCAGGCTAGGAGTCTAACTGGAGCTGCAGCTGCCGGCCTACACCACAGCCACAGCAACATGGGATCTGAACCACATCTGTGACCTACAACACAGCTCATGGCAATGCTGGATCCTTAGCCCACTGGGCAAGGTCAGGGATTGAACCCACGTCTTCTTGGATACTAGTTGGATTTGTTACCACTGAGCCACAACAGGAACTCCAGAAGTCCTTTATTTTTATTAGAGTATAGTTGATTTAGTGTTGAGTCAATTTCTGCTATGCAGCATAGTGACCCAGTCATATATATATATATATATATATATATATATATATATGTATATATATATATATAGTATATAAAATCTTTTTTCTCATATTATCTTCCATTATGTTCTATCCCAAGAGAGTGGATATAGTTCCCTGTGCTATACAGTAGGACCTCATTGCTTACCCATTCTAAATGTGATAATCTACCAACCCAAATTTCCCCAGCCATCCCACTTCTTCTCCACACCTTGGCAACCACAAGTCCGTTCTTTATTATAATAATAAGATTATATTGATGAAAATGAAAAATATAAGTTTTTTATTTTAAACATTACGCTTCATTCATCTTTTTCAAAGAAATTTATCAACCATTTACAATGTGCTAGGTACTCTTCTTGATACAAAGGCATAATTATAAGCCAACATTAATAAAACTAATAATAATGACATTTATTGTGTGCTTTCTTTGCCTGTCATTATCATACCCAAATTTAGAAACAACTAAAGACTGTTGGTTATAAGAATGTACACTTGTGCAAACATCACATTGCTGTGTTAGAACCGCCAACATTATATACTGTATAAAACAAAAAGTTTAATGTTTATTCATCTGAGAGTTTGGGGTAAGAGAGATGATCTTGATGTGTTCACTCACATGAGTTTGATGTGGGTAAGTTCGTACTTGGCTCTGCACCACACATCTTTCAACTGACAAGCCATTAATTCTGTCTCATTTTTATTGGTCAAAGCACCTTATATAGCTGAGCTAGGGGTCAGGTTTTGAGAACACTACAAAGTCATAAAACAAAGAGAACAGATGAGAGAAGTGGCAAAGCTTTGCATTATATCATGGACCCCACTGCCTGCCCTCACCTTTAAGAAATTATTTTTCTTAGGTAATGTCATCATTCAAAGCAATCAATGACCTCTTCCCTACAAGCAGAGGGCTATCAAATCTATATCTCCATTTTATAGGGATGCCAGATAAAAAACAGGACAACCTGTAAAATTTGAATTTCAGATTAACAAAAAATGCATTTTTAAAATAGAAATGTGCTAAAAAAAGTTATTTGTCTGAAATCCAAATTTAACTGACACTCTCCATTTATTTGCATAATATGGTATCTTTCTTAATCTGGCCTTCCTTCTGATATTTTTCTGTTCAGAGAATGTCTCCAAATGTGTGTCCATGTAGGCAACCAGACCTGAACATAGTCTGGCTAATAGGTTATTATTCTCTCACACATACCCTTTCTCCGTTGAGACCCTTTGTTCTGGCATTTTCATTCACCTAATACTCCAGAATTGAAAAATCAGTCATGGAAATCATTCTCAATTTATCTCCTCTCCTCATACATTGATTTATTTTTAATTCTGCCATTTAAATCTTCCTAAAAGAGATCTTATCTTCTTCATCACCAATTCTTCTTTCCTATTTGACACCGTTTCATCTCTTTATTACAATGTTCTTGATTAAGGGTCTTTTTAACTCAATTTTTACTCCACTCACAACTTAAGATGTCATTCCCCTTCACATCCATCTGATTGGCTAGAAGCCCAAAGTTTGAAGTCAGACTGCTTGGGTTACTATATCAATGTTGGTTAACTCTATGATATTGGGTAATTTATTTTACCTCACTGTCTCATTTTTATTATCTGGAAATTGAAGACGATTTTATAGTTTTCCCTGTAATGTTCTGAGTATTAAATAAACTATGTTTGTAAAACACGAAGAATGATGAGACACAGGGTAAACAATAGATATTAACTATAATAACTACCTTAATATGTTCATTACTGCATAATACATTTTTTCCACTCCATTCCATAGAAGCACCTCCACATCCAGTGAGGCCTAGCATATAAAATCTATTCTTAAATTATGGTCTGGAGAAAGAAAAAATCTGTCCTCACTTATATTCTTTTCATGTGTTTTATTTTTTCCATAACAATCCTCACTTTATAATGTAAAGTTTGCTCATCTTTCTCCCCTACTCAACAGTGAGCTCCTTCATTGAAGTCTACATTTACTTTTTAATGCAGCTACATTGAATTTCGTTATAGATTCATGTAGTGAAAAATCATTTTTTTTAATCATTTCTGTAATACTAGATGCCTATTAAGGCTGTAATACTATATGTTTCTTAAACTTGATATGCTTTTATTAAAAGTTAAATTTCTTTTATGCTATATTGTATGCTAAAATGATAACTGAAATAATTTGCTAAAAAGATCTGAACAGCCAATATAAAACATGGCAATGCTTCCCAGGTAGGCAGTGAATGTACAACACAAGTACAATAAATTATTAGAACCCCCATTCTAATAGTTATTTGTACTATATGAAGAGACCTAAACCCAAGTTCTCTCTACCAGTCTACTCAAAGGCTCTGTTCAGAGATGTTAGATATTAGCGCTATTTACCAAGTAAGGAAGTAATTAAAGGGAAGATTATCAAGCTACTATCACTGTCTTCATCATGTACTTTTCTTTCAGAAGTAAAGATTGTAAGGAGGAAGAGAGAATATTTGACATAGTTATTGATTGAAAGAGATGGAAACCACTTGAAAAACTAAATTTATTGAGAACATGAGTAACTCAAAGAAGCTCTTGGTAAACTGGGAAATCAGTTTAACCTCTATAGGGTCAAGTGATGCAAAGATACCTGGAATAGCAACCAAGTTAATGCTACCACAATAGTCTTTGCAACATCACATCACTTTTTTCATTACTGTCACAGTTGAACATATGCTGTGGTTGAATCAGCCCTTGAATGTTTTTTGTCTTCTTGCCTTTATGTAGAGCCGCACCCACAGCATATGGAGGTTCCCAGGCTAGGAGTCTAACAGGAGCTGTAGCTGCCGGCCTTCACCACAGCCACAGCAACGCGGGATCTGAGCTGCCTCTGCAACCTTCACCACAGCTCACGGCAACGCCGGATCCTTAACCCCCTGAGCAAGGCCAGGGATTGAACCCGCAACCTCATAGTTCTTAGTCGGATTTGTTAACCACTGAGCCA
Source organism: Catagonus wagneri (assembly GCA_004024745.2). NCBI lineage: Eukaryota > Metazoa > Chordata > Mammalia > Artiodactyla > Tayassuidae > Catagonus > Catagonus wagneri. The sequence continues at coordinate 2,173,409 of PVHT021183697.1, read as the reverse complement.
CGAAGGGAACTCCCTGAAGCAGCCCTTGTTCTTCAGCAATAATCATCAGGAAAACCAGGAGATGTGGTCAGCAATAACCATGAGGAAATTTTGGAGGAAAAAAAAGAGATTATTACTTATAGGATCTGGAAATTACACAACACACCTGGAGCCACACAGCGAGGTCAAGAGGAGAAAAAGGAAGTGCGTGAGTCTGGGGTTCTTCTTTTATTGGGGTTAAAGTGAAGACCTAGGGCTTCTTGGTCTCACTCTTTATTGGTGACGGTAATATGTAAGAGCAAGAACTTAAAGTTCGAGAAGAGAAAAAACAAATGGTCCAAGTGGTCAATCATTTAAGTCAATGAAGACTCCTTAAATAAAAGTTTCTTGGCCCCTATCTAGTCATGTAGCTGGCAATGTGTTTATTAGTGATAGCTTCTTTGAAGTGGCTGTCTCTTTGAAGTGGATGCTTGCGCAATCAAAGCTTAAGTCAGGCACTTGCTTTACAAAAAAGGGGAAAAAAGTTATCAAGGGGTTTATACTACAATGTGAGAATATTTTAAGATGTGGTTAACATCCACAATCAGTCTGCTTTAAGTAAAGGAGATTACCAGTGTAATGTAATGCAGATGAATCTAAACCAACCAATTTGAGGGTTTTTTTGTTTGTTTATTTGTTTTCTTTTTAGGGCCTCACCTGCATCATATGGAGGTTCCCAGGCTAGGTGTTGAATCAGAGCTGTAGCCTCCAGCCTACGCCACAGCCACAACAATGCGGGATCTGAGGAGCCACATCTGCAATCTACATGACAGCTCACAGCAAGCCAGATCCTTAACCCACTGAGTGAGGCCAGGGATCGCACCCGCATCCTCATGGATACTAGTCAGGTTCATTAACCACTGAGCCACGATGGGAACTCCCTCAATTCAAGATCTTAAAGCAAAAGCTAAGGTTTCCCAAATAAGGAATTCTTCAAGATTGCAGTATCAACTCTTGCCTGAATTCCAACCTGTCAGCTTTCCTTCCTTTTAGAAGTTACCAGCCCCCACAATCATGTGAATCAATTCCCTAAATTATATAGGTATAATATATATATATGGAATTATATGTATATAATTTAATGTGCATTATTTATATACACACACACACATATAATTCCTCCAGTTTTCCAAAGGTGATGAAAACTCCCCTAAATTGAATCAAATCAAATCACCACTTAGATTTAGGGTTATGACATGTGATCATGTATATTTATTTTGGGGGTTTGAGAGGTGGACAGACTGTATCTTACTCCCCACCTTTCATCTCTGGGACACTAGACACAAAAATGTTGAGAGGAAAAGGAAAAAAAGAAGAAGAAAACAAAAGAAGACTCCAGAACAAGAGACAGAGTATCAAGAGGACTCATGTGGAATGGCACAATGAGAGGCTGGGAACCCAGAAGACAGCATGTGGTGAGGGGATCCTTAGAACAGAGGTGACAGGGATGAGACACAGTGACCAAAAGGAAATGTCGGGGAAACCATCAAAGATCAATCACCTCTATAAAAATTATGCCCTGAGATTTTATTCATTCTAAGTGTGTTGTAGAAAACACCGTCCAGCTGTGTCTATCTCACTCCACTTCCAGAAGACTCTCTAAATCAGCAGTTCAGGACAGTAAAAAACAAACAGGCTCTTGAGTCTCTTACCTAAGTTCAAATCTGACTCATGCAGTTGTACCTGTGATGCCTCTGAACATGTTATCATATCACTTAGGCTCTCTATGCCATCTGTGAAATGAAGGTAATATAATAGTATCTACTTGCATTAAATGGATGAATACATATAAATTTCTGGTACATAATCAGTATGAAGAGACACCAGCCGTCCTTACTCTTATTACTCCCACCAAGCTGAAAGAAGTGTCTGTTCCAAAGACTCAGCTGAAGTGCTTTCAACCCTTTAATAAAGCTGGTTTTCAATAATGGTGAATAATGGTGGACATGACGTTTACATAAAGTATCTTCTTATAGAGGATGTCAGAAGCAGTCATATATAATTAGTGAATGAAAATAGTCTTTTGAAATACAGTTGGGGCATTACCTCATGTCACGGAGTGAGTTTATGGGAATCTCAACCAGGGTCAGATAAAAGCCAAGGCTTTGAGAATGGAAAAAATTACCTCTAATAGACACAAAGTTGATTAAAGGAATACTAAATTAAAACATGTTAACATGTAGGAGTTGCTCCCTTGCTGGAATTAAGAGAAAATTAAAGGCTTGGGGGGGGGCTCAGATGCCATTTGAGATGTAAGGACAATCAGCTTTACCAGCTCTACTTCTGAGGATGTGTAAAGTCACTGTGTAGAGAGTAACATTTAAACTCATGGAACTCAGGCTTTTACTACCTGTCTGAATTCACTGCTGTAATAGAGTAAGCTGTGGTTATTGGCAAGACAGTCTATCACTTTTGCAATAGGTATTGTGACCTCAGTTGCTGTGGTAGTGAAGACTTCTGAAAACAGGGTTAAATATTCTGGCCTCTGTCCGAT
>PVHT021183697.1:2142359-2160397 GCA_004024745.2 Catagonus wagneri | reverse complement strand
TCTCTCTCACCTTTTTTTTTTCTTCACTTGTTCTACCCAGTTATTTCAGGGGTTTCTTGCAGTTTTTGGAGGTTTAAATTGATCAGCATTCAGATGATGATTTGTCCAACTTGTTTTATATTTAGATGCGTTTTTTGATGTATTTGTGGGAGAGGGAGAGCGCGACCTCTTACTCCTCCACCATCTTGCCGCCTCTCCTACATAGTTTTCTGTAAGGAGTTTAAATCACTCACAGCCCACAGTTGCCGATGTCTGAATCTACCCCTGCATTTACGCCAAGGTCATGCTGTGCCTTGTTCTTGGCCAATGACTGAGCTTGGCAGGGGTGCTCAGGCAGGCCCATCTTTGTGACATGTGGGTGACTTGTTTGGAACTTCCCTGAAGATTATTCTAACCCAAGCTTCCTTCCTTCTTTCCCTCTCTCTTTCACCGAGTTCAGACCTGCATTGTTTTCTCATGGCTCTCCCAGAATTCTTCAGCTACTTTTCCATTTTTACTGACAGGTATTTTCCCCAACAAAGATCTTTAATGTCAAATGCTAGCTGTCAGTTATTTCTTAAAGGACTGCAACAAACACATTAAATCAACACGATTTATTTTTTAAATGAACTGGTCATTTACTCTTACTATTGTCAATTATGAGTTTCATGCAATAGCCTTACCATTTTCTTCAATCCTGATTTTGTGTTCCCAGTGAAACATGCTTTTTTATTTTTATTTTTTAATTACTTAAAGAATTTTATTACATTGATAGATGTACAACAGTCATCACAACCAAATTTTATAATATCTCCATGCTAAACACTCAGTGCAACCCTCCGCCCCCCAACCTGTCTCATTTGGAAACCATAAGTTTTTCAAAGTCTGTGAGTCAGTATCTGTTCTGCAAAGAAGTTCATTGTGTCCTTTTTTCAGATTCCACATGTAAGTGATCACATTTGATGTTGGTGTCTCATTATCTGACTGACTTCACTTAGCATGATAATTTCTAATTCCATGAATGTTGCTGCAAATGCCATTATGTCTTTCCTTGTAATGGCTGAGTAATATTCCATTGTGTATATATACCACTTCTTCTTTATCCACTCCTCTGTTGATAGATAGACATTTAGGTTTTTTCCATGTCTTGACTATGTATAGAGTGCTTCAGTGAACATTGGAGTACATGTGTCTTTTTGAGTCACGGTTTTCTCTGGATAGATGCCCAGGAGTGGGATTGCTGGATCAAGTGGTAATTCTATTTTCAGTTTTCTGAGGAATCTCCATGCTGTTTTCCACAGTGGTTGCACCAATTTACATTCCCACCAACAGTGTAACAGGGCTCTTTTTCTCCACACCCTCTCCAGCACTTACTGTTTGTAGACTTTTCGATGATGGCCATTCGGGCTGGTGTAAGATGGTACTTCATAGTGGTTTTGATTTGCATTTCTCTAATAATGAGTGATGTTGAACAGCTTTTAATGTGTTTTTCTCTCTTCTCCCTCTGGCACACCTATAATACAGATGTTGCTGTGTTTAACGTTCTCCCAGAGTTCTCTGAGACTCTCTTCATTTCTTTTCAATCTTTTTTCTCTTTTCTGTTCCACATTATTGATTTCCACTAGTCTGTCTTCCACCTTGCTGATTCATTCTTCTGACTCTGCTGTAGGCTGCTTCTAACGAATTTTTTATTTCAGTTATTGTATTTTGCATCTCTTCTTGCTTAACTTTTACATCTTGTATTTCTTTTCTCAGTGTTTCCTGTAAATTATCAGTCTTTGCCTCCAGTTTATTTCCAGTGTCTTGCATCATTTTCAGCACCAACAGTCTAATGTCTTTTTCCTGGAGGCTGATAATCTCTGATCACTTAGCTGTTTTTCTGGGGATTTTTCTTTCTCTCTTATCTGAGTTACAGTTTTCTGTCTTTTCATTTTTATAGGTTTTTTGGTGTGGTGACCTTTTTGCAGACAATAGACTTGTAGTTTCTCTTACTTCTGGTGTTTGCCTCCCTTGTGGCTGCAGTTGGTATGGGGTGGGGGGGCCTTGCTGTAGGCTTCCTGATGGGAGGGACTTGTCCCTGCCCACTGGTGGGTGGGGCTGATTCCTATCCCTTTGGTGGGTGGGGCTTTGTCTCTGGGTGCCATTATAGGCAGCTGTATGCCTGAGGGGTCTTTAGGCAGCCTATTTACTGATGGGTGGGGCTGTGACCCCACCTTGATTATTGTCTGGCCGGGGGCTTCTCAGCACTGATGGGAGGGGCCATATTTTCCTAAAATGGCCACCTCCAGAGAAATACAGGCTGAGGAATATTCGTAAGAGCTTTGCCTCCAATGCCCTTCCCCCACAACAAGCCACAGTCACCCCCTGTTTCCCAAGGAGATCCTCCAAGAACTGCAGTCAGATTCAACCCAGATGCATATGGATCCTTTGCTTTTCCCTGGGACCAAGTGCATGTGAAAGTCTGTGTGTGCCTTTCAAGAATGGGGTTTCCATTTCCCCAAATCCCATGGAGCTCCTGTGCACAAGCCCCACTGGCCTTCAATGCCAGATGTTCCAGGGGCTCTTTGTCCCAGTGCCAGATCCCCAGGAATGGGGATTTGATGTGGAGCTCAGAATGCTCACTCCTGTAGCTGAGTTTCTGTGATAGTTACTTTCCAGTCTTTGGGGCTTCCCATCAGGGAGGTATGGGGTTGCTTATATCAGGTAATCACCCCTCCTGCCTCTTGATGGGGCCTCCTCTTTGTATTCTGAAGTAGGATATCTTTTTGAAAGTTTCCAGTCCATTTGGTTGAAAGTTGCTCAGCGTTTGCTTATAATTTTGTTGTTTTTCTGAGAGAAGTTGACCTCCAGTCTTTCTATTCCACCATCTCCTGACACAAGTTGTTATCTCCATTGTTATGCTTGCTCAATGACAGTGAGAAAAAATTGTGCGTGTGTGAACTCTGTGAAGGCAGGGAATTTTTGTCTTTACTTAACATAATGTCTGGTCTATAACTGGAACTTAATAAGTATTTTTCAATGAATGTCTTCCTAAATTTTTTTTTTCTAGAGCAATGAGGTGAACAAATGCACCAATGAGGGGATGTAAACCTCTTAGGACATAAGATATGCCATGTATTTAAATTCTTTGATCTTCCCATTTTCTATCCAGCAAAATATCAAGGAAACATATGAAACAAAGGAAACCACAGGAATAGTCTACTTAGCTCATGAAGACAGCTGAAGATATGGGATGGATTCACAAAGTATAACATATGAACAAAAAAAGTGGAATGCAATATTTTATTCTGGAGAAATAAGTTTATTTTAAGTGCAATATCTGTTTAAAGTACCTTTAAGTGAAAGAATCTTAGGAGAAAAATAGGACAGGAATCTTAGATAATAACAAAAGTGATTCTGAGCATTGGCATAGGAATGAAAATTAAAGCTATGTCTCATACATTTGATTTAGAAATGATCACAAGCCAAGATTGTTTGTCCACATTGAATCAGATGTTTCCAGGAGAATTTTGATGGTGAGTCCTGGTGATGAAGATAGTTAGTATTCATGGATGTTGGAGAGGCCAAGTGTTAAACTTTCACAGAGTCTTGAAGACAGAACCATGAGGCAGGGAACTGGAGACATTCAGTAAGTTGGTCAAAAGAAGCGAGAGCTGAAAGCTGGTTAGTAGAAAGATGACTGGAAACTCCTGGGACGGTAGAAGCTGGATCCACAGCCCAGAGATTAGAAGCCAGTATTTCCATAACCAAAAGACCCAGGGCTAATATTTCCAAATACTAGAAATCCGGTGTTGTATGTTTGGTGGGGACTGCGGATGATGAAATTTCTTGGGCGGAAGCAAGACGTCTGATAGGATCTGGACACACCACAGGGTGCCTGGAATCCAATGGGCTCAAAGAAGTTCTCTTGATAGCCACCGCGGAGAGAGGAGCCCAGCTGGAAAGTGCTAGGGGAGTAGATTACATTGCTGGGGTAGAAATTTCCTTGCGTGGAAATTGGGTACCCCAGAAAACCTCCAAGAGAGCGGGAAGAGATGTTTCCAGAGCTGCAGTTGAAAGACATGTTGTCAGAAGCTCTGAGTTCAGCTGAGTTGCAGAGGGAAGTTTGCGAGTGTGAGTGAACATTACCTTCTACACCAGACACTTATATACTCTAGCAGTGGATTAATAGCATGTGCCCATTTTCATAAGAACGCTTAATTAGGCTCCAGTCAAAATGAAATATGTTAACCTTCAAAGACCTTTTTTATGAATGCAGACATTTAAATGAAGGAATTTCATTAATCTTTCAAAGCAGTTGTTCATGAAGCAAAAATGTTATTTCTCATTCATCTAGCTTGAGTGGATGACTATAATTATACCCTAATTGTACGTGTAAGTTCGGTGTTTTATTCATCCTATCCTTCAAGATATTATATTGAATGGGTAACACTGAGAATTTTGTTATATTTAAAGTTCTAATAAGACAGTATTGTAGAAAGAACAAGTGCCTACCCCATGTAGACGTCACAGAAAAATCAAGTTTGAAAAACACATGGTTACAAATGACATTTAAAATTTCAAATGAGTCTGGATGGTATCAAAATGTATGATAATGTGAAATAGAGAATAAATCTTTTTGAGACTGCTAATGGGATAAATGTATCAGTCATATACATTTTCCCCGTAGAGGACTAGTGTAAGTATTTTTATAGACTCTCCCAGAGTTAATCATTGCTAAATGTAACTAGAGTAGTAGTGCGTTGGTGCAGAAAATGGCTTAAAATAACCTACATTCTGGAATGGACAAATCTAAGACCGCCATCTTCCAAAACCAATATATTGTCCAATGAAAATGAACTGAAATTCATCCAAGAAGATCTTAGATTACTTGGTGGACATTTGAAGGAAAGATTCAGCTAAAAATCTAAAATGTCCATCTTGAGGGCACTTGAAACATCTAAGGATATTGTAAATGGGATTCTAATGCAGTGGAGTACTGAATAATGATTAACTACCTACCAAGTTGTATACTTCAGGTGTCTGAACATTTTGAGTAGATAAGTTGGTCCTCAATCATGTTCTATCTATCAGGTACGTAGTTTGCCTTCTGTTTCTAAAGCAAACAATTCTTATTTATTAGGCTTTTTAATTATGAATAGAAAAAATATTCTAGTAGATTCCAAACTTTCCTGTTTTGTTAATAAAATATTGAATGTCAGTATATCCAAATAAATATTTAATTCATCTAAATTGAATTTGCTTGCTTCAATGTCATCCACTCTTAAATAAGTTATTTCTCTTGAAGAATATTCTATGAGATCAGATGTTAAGTAATTTTGAACATTCTTTTCTCAACAAAATGGAGGGTTCTGCACCCAAACGTTTTTGTTCAGAAGTGGAAGAAAAGTGTTTTCCACAGGGGTGAAATGTGCATCATAGAATAACAAACAAATGACCATTATTTTAGAAATTTCATAATACCTGTCAGAAACACCTAAAAACAATTGAAGTCAAAGTGACGTATGTTACTTTGTGAGGTAAAGGAAGAATCTCATTAAGATGACTTCTTTGGTCCAGATCTTTAAGGCAATTAATTACCCTATAAACTTTCTTTAGAACAAGGGCATTTTCTGGGGATTCCTTTTATTGGTACACATTGCCTCTGATTAAAGAGAGAAATACATTGGGCATTTTTCCCATGTTTTGTTCTTACTTTTAATGTTTTTTTTCAGTCAGCATCTTAGATTAATAACTTCCAACATTCCAAAATAATATAAAGCAATTTATAATATTTAACTCATCTACAGTAAACACACACACACACAGGAAAGAAAAACTAGGACTGACTTTTATTAGCTGCATACAGTTTTAAGCAGGAGCATCAGAAATAAGGGGATCTCAGTTAACACTTAATTAAAGCCATTAAATTGGGATCCAATTACAAAATCCTCATACATCTTCCATGTCACCTTGGCTACTTCCTGATGGCACTGTCCACTAGATAAACTTGCCACTTACTGGTCACAATCAGTGTATGTTTTTGTTTAAAAGAAATGACTTCGAGTAGATCAGTTAGTCAGCAGCTTTACTATCTAGTTAACTACTTTGCTATCCAGATGGCAACAGTCTTGAGACAGATTGTGAAAGCGGTATCAGTTATTTTAAATTAATCCAGCTTCTCTCAGCCCATATGTTGTCTACCTGTAAAGCACTTCTCTGAGTGATCTGCTTGGTAACCTTTTGTAGAGATAGATGACTAATAGTTTTGAAGATTCAACACTATTACCTAAATTCCAAGGCACAAACATAACTGCACTTTCCAGTTGTAAAACCACAACACACGCGCACACACAAAAACCTACATATGCATAACTATGATAATCCTTTCAATCCAATTAAAAAGAGGGTAACTTGTTTTTATGAGCCATGTGGATGATATACCCAATGATAGGGGTATATAAATACTCCAGTCCAAGAAGTGACATCCAGCCTCAGAACCTTCACACTGTAAATCACATCTTCTTTCACAATGTCCTGCAACTGTTGCTCTGGTAACTTCTCTTCCTGCTCCCTTGGGGACCTCTTGCACTACTCAGGCTCCTCCAGGGGCTCTTCTTTCCCCAGCAACCTGGTCTACCGCACTGACCTCTGCTCTCCCAGCACCTGCCAGGGTGGCTCCTCTGTCTATAGTGACTGTCAGGAGACCTGCTCTGAGCCCACCAGGTGCCAGGCATTCCGTGTGGTGCCCAGCCCCTGCCAGACATCCTTCTACTACCCAAGGACCTCCACATTCTTCAGTCCCTGCCAAAGGACTTTCTCTGGGTCTCTAGGTTTTGGCTCCAGTAACTTTGGATCTTTTGGTTGTGGTTTCCCATCTCTAGGTTTTAGGTCCAGTGGTTTCCAGTCACTGGGTTATGGCCTCAGTGATTTCTCATCCCTAGGCTATAGATCCAGCTTTTACCATCCCACCTACTTCTCTTCTAGGAGCTGCTAATCTGCTTCTTTTTAACCAACTTGTGGATCTGGCTTCTACTAGTCTTATGTTTGAATACAACACCTACTCTATCTAGAAATTTAATGCAATACCTACTATAGCAATGTCTATGTTACCTATCCATATTCTGTCTTACAATTAGCTTATAAATTTGACTTCTACTGTTATCTATTATGGATTAAGGATAATTTGAATATCAGTAACTGGAAATGTGTTCATTGAAGAAAAATGCCAAAATTGCTTTCGTGTCATTACATAGACATACAATATTGAAGCACGTTTATTTCTGATTTATTTCCCCTAGTACTTCCTCTAATGCAGCTATTTCAAATTTTACTAGTGGAAAAAATATTGTTGTAAGTGTAAATAAAAATATGGTATATGACAGCCACATAGTTGCTTTAATACTATTTGTTTACTTTGTGTCTTTAAAGCTACTTCTAAATATCTAGCTGGATATTTCTGTATCTTATATTCATCATTTAGGTTTTTTTTTTTTTTTTACTTTGACAAGTAAATTGCTCAGTGGCCTTTAGGTTTGGAAAAATTATTTCATCTTTTATGCTTACTCAATCTGTTAATGCCTTCATATGATAAAACCTGAAAATACATTTTTAAGACTGTAAATAAAAAATTGAAACTTTTGGGGGGGTTAAAAACTTGAATATATTTATGTCAAATAATTGCACATTGTAAGAGATTAAATTGACTGCATCACATAATTTTGGGAGGAATATTACTCATAAAATACATTCTAAACTATTTGACAAATTGGAGTGAGTATATTCAGTAAGAAGTTAAGTGTTAGTGAGTTAGTTTTGGTGAGAATTCCAATACCTCTAGCTTTACTGCCATGTAAGAAATCAAGTCTCTATGAAATACCTAACACATTCCAACACTTATTAGCAAGTGGGGCAAACCTTTTCCATATACTCTCTTCTATAATTTCGATGAAGGCCCAGTTGCTCCTGTTTTTTAACTGTTCTACTGATAGCATTTGTTTATGGAGAAAAAGAAAACAAAACTCAAAAACAATGCAAATGTTCCCTTACACCAAGATTCAAGTAAATATTTAGGCAGCTGATAATACTTGAATCAGCAGTTTTGCTCCAAACTTTTATCCATTAAGTCAAGGACAAAGTTACTAAATGTACAGATGACCTGATTCTTACCCACAGAGTAACCATATGTCTTGGTTACTTATTCTGTTTGTCTTATTCTGTTTGTCTCAGCATCCAGTGCCATGTGGCAATTGTTTGGTTTTTCACTTCTTATTTATAATGCATGAATATAACAAAACTAACATAAGTGATGACTGGTTTAAGAAACCTCCACTTTGCTTGTGCTATGATTTCATCTATTAGAATACATGAGGCATGTACAGCAAACAGAGTTTTTACTTTAACCAGTATTAAATCTGAAAGAAGAAAATCTGTATCCTGTCTTTTCTTTACTCATCCTTCCTGAACATAATAGAACTACCACTTTTATTGCAGAGATCACTGAAAAACACATTACACTCAAATATGAGTGGTAGGAAAGCTCAAAGGTTCGAATCTTGGTGAGGGACATTTGTTGTTCCAGTCTACGCAGTACTGACATGGCTCTTTACACTTCCTGCAAAGTGAAATAATATACACCAGGCTTCCCGTAGGTGGAGATAATAAGGGGGTTAGAATTCCTGATTAGATGTACACAAAATATGGGCATAAAATTGATGATGGTACACAGCATATAAAGAATAATCTAAGTACACTTGTTACAGGGGTTTTTGCCACATATTGTATTGTTTAAATCTATAATTATTTATTTTACTATTTGGGAATGCCTTTCTTCTTTACACTTTGCAAAAATCATTTTTAGGAGCATTCAGTTGAAACTAAAAGTTCATGTTTAATGCAAAAATGGATACTGAATTTCTATTTCTAAAGCAAGTGATGTTTTTGTCATGGGGGTCAAAAACATCACTTACCACGTGAAAAGTGAAAGAGGCAAATTCTGCTGAAGAAGCATTTCTATCTACTTCAAAAGATAGAAATGTTAAGACAATTACTTCCAAAGATGATTATTTATCATTAGTAGTTGCCAAAGATACGTTACTATGTCACTCTGATTCATTTATTTTGTTTAGGTTAAATAATTATTCTAAGTCACTTCACTTGTGTTAAATCCAAAGGATGTGTGTGTGTGTACAAGTAAAAACAAACAAATGAAGTAGTAGCTGATGACATGGTCCTCCATCAGTGGAAGAAAAACTTCACTAAGGATTAATGAAGACAAGATTATTGCAATATTGTTAATTGCTTCCAATAGAAAATGAATTAATTCCAAGAGTGGTTTGATTTCTTCATCCAGTCCAAAGAATCCATGTAAAACTATTAAAAGTTCAGAATACTTTATTTGATAATGGTAATATAAAAATCATTTTAAAATTTCATCATCTAAGATCAAATTATTGGTTTTCTCAGTAACAATAAAAATACAAAATTTGGTGAAGGCAAAAATCATGGTAAAAATAAAGTAGGATTCCTATGGAGATTCTTCAGTTATAATTGCTGTGAACACATAACTCATACTTGGATCCAAACATGTAATCTTCTGCTAATCAAATTAGAAGCTGTTGTTTTACAACATTTTTGTATACACACAGAATAAGTTATTTTGGCACATTTTTCCTTACCTCATCAATCACTGCTTCCACCTCTGTTGTATTACGTTCTTATGCCTTTGTGTTGTTAAATGTTATGTCATTAGTATGTTATTTTACATGGCAAAGCACATACAGGGAAATTATTTTGGTTTCTTGTTTGGTCAATAGATTCTTCTGTGATTGATTTCTACATCCTGTGTTACTTTTGCATCCAATAATACTACTTTTCTCGGGGACTTTCCCAAGATTTTATCTCGATTGACCCCTTGCTCCTTCGGTCTGACACCAATATGGGAATGAAGTTTTCAGGTTAGTGAGATATCACAGTTTGGCAATTTTACCTTTTCTTTCCCAGAGAAAATCTTCTCGGATTTACAGTTTTTGTGCTGGGGGATTTCAAAGAGAGGATAAGAAATCTGTCAATTCATATAAGAATCATCTTTATAACATTTTTAAAAAAAATTAACAAGAAGCTCATCATCTTCATTTTTTTGGTTGTTGGTATTGAATTTGTGAAAGCATATATGTGAAAAAAGTTTTTTGTTTTGTTTATATTTTTATTTTACTATTCTTGTTCATATTTTTGAGGAAAGGAACTTTATGATGTGGTATTAATAATGATAAAGTAATTAATATAGGATGTGCCATAGAACTCAGGATTTCTAGCAATATATTCCTGAGGGGTAATCACTTACTTCTCTTGGTCTATTATTAAGTATTATTGTTCATCCAAATGCTTTCAAGAGAAATTAGCTCATCTTTCCTTAGCATACTTCTCCTAAACTAGCATACATTTATATTGTATTTTTCTCTTTATTATATCATGAGGTTAATGAAACTAGACCAATAGGAGCAGATTTCTTTTGAGATAAAGCAATTTCTGTAGTACCAGAAGTACTCAGGGCTCTTGGTTAAACGGGATTTTTTTTAAATCATAAAATAACAAGAAAAATTAATTCAGGAGATCGGATTCTATTAGGTCTTTGATGTATAAAATTTGGCAGGCATCTAATCATTTTCGTTTTTTTAACTCCTTTCTATGGAAAGGTCTATATGCTATAATGTATGACTTTCTCAGATATGTTTGAACATTAAATGCAAGCGGTGTACTGGATAACCCTTATGCCCTGGCTTACACCCTCATTCTCCTACCTAGGATTTCAGGCACAGCTGTGGTAAACAAATTCATGAAGGCTTCAGACCTCTTTTCATAGAACAGTATCTCCCCTTGAGTATAGACAACATTTCTTTCACTTTCTACCTGGAGCTGGCAAGTCACAGCCAGGAAAAAAAAAAGGAACCCACTGTGAATACTTCTTTGCACAGTTTATGAGGTTTTAAGAAGTTAGCACACACCTTGGGCAACATTCCAGCGATGGGAGAGAGAAGCTGATGGATAAGTGCATGTCCCTGTGGATCAGGTCCCAGGGAGGACAATTCCAAAAGTAATTCCATATATTTCTAAAATGGCCTTGAAATATCGAGTCCCATTGCTCATTGCAAAATCAACTAAAAAATATATCCCTTTGGGAGATTTTCCTCTTTCAATCTTTTACCTTCCATGGTGTCTCAAAGTTTCTCCCTGGGGTAATGTGCAAATACACTGTCTTCACCCCCAAGTTATTTTTTTTAGGAGGGGGGCATGTGGAAGTTCCCAGGGCAGGGACTGAACCAGTGCCTCAGCAGTGAGTGAACCAAGTCACTGCAGTGACAGCATTGGCTCCTTAACTGCTAGGCCACCAGGGAACTCCAGCACCCAAGTTCTTGACCTCAGTTCTGCTTTGGAGGAGAGAGGGATCCAGGCTAAGACTAATGGGTTAAATGTTTATTCATCATGGCTTGTGTGCGCTGCTCTTAGATGATTCAGGTTTAACCTTAGAAAAGCACTAGGAAGGTTATCTCACGCCTCCTTAACCCAGGTACTCCTTACTTCTGCTCCCCAATTAAGATCATTGTAGATCATTTTACGTATTTGTAGGTAAGGCCCAAGAATACCTCACCCATGGCCAGGAAGGACCATGGCACTCAAACCAATGAACAGAGAGTAAAACATGTATCCTAGATATTGCTTAAAGGTCATCTTTTCTCTCAGCTGAAAATCCATACTCAGATACTAGACTTTCAGGTATGTTTTTGGTCTACGTATAATTTTATCTCATAAATTACATTTTATTACTGCTGCCTGTATTTCTAGTTACGTACAAATTTCCCTGTTTTCCTTTATTAACAGAAACTCACGCCTCCATTCTCAGGCAACTGTTACTGATATTGAGACATACAGAACATGGACCTCCAGGAAACAATTACTTCCAGTAGGGAACATAGACAATGACAACAGAAATTTGCTCAAATCTATCAAAATGTGTGTGCCCAAACCCAGTTTCAGAATCAAATTGATCTTTACTTAAAATTCTCAAATATTTGAATTAAAAAAATCAGGAAATAATAATAAGATGAACAATACGCTGGGGTGCCAGATGATGTAAATTTAATAAATTAAAATTTTCATTTTCATTGCTCTTCCATAAAAATCCAGTAGCATATATTTTATCAATAGTAAATATTTTAGGACTTCATATTGAGTTATTCATTAAATGCAGAGTCACTCAAAAATTGATGATGCAAGAAATTGATGATTTAGGAATAAAAGAACATGTCAAATGGTAAAAATGAAAATGACAGCTATAGGGGAGAGACTTTGATCTCAATACTCAACGGAATCTAGAGCCTCAACAAGTTGAAAGATAGAAACCAGATCCACAGGTTGGCCTGTAACATGATGATTGGCAGCTCCTGGAGGCAAAGTAGGTTGGACGGCAGAATCTCGATCCATGCCTCAGGGAAGGGAAGACACAGATTCCATAACCTTGGGGTCTGTAGCCACTGGATTCACAGCCCAGTGAGTAGCAGCTTCTAGATCCAGAGCTCAGGGAGCTGAAACTGTTGGAACTAAAGCTTAGAGATCCAGGGTAAGTGATCCAGAAGGGACTGCAGAGCATAGAGCTCCTCGGACAGTGGTAGCAGGATGTCTGGCAGGGACTAAAGACCACAAGAGAAGTCTGACACCTTGTGGGCTCACAGCAGTTCTCCTGGCAGCCACTATAGAGAGAGGATCCCTGGTGGCAGCTGCTGGGATTGCAGAGGGAAGTGCTGTAGACCAGGTTGCTGGGGTAGGAAGAGCCACAGGAGGAGCCTGGGTAGCGCTGGTAATCCCCAAGGGAGCAGGAGGAGATGTTTCCAAAGTAGCACTGGGACATGTTGACAGGAGATGCAAGTTCAGCACAGTTAAAGTGAGAGGATTCTGAGTTTGAATGCCACTCCTGAATGGTGGCATTTAAATACATTCAGCAAGGGGTGTGACACACCAAGGGGTCATGGTTCCTGCATTAGATTTCCTCTTTAGCATTTGTGTAACTCAGTAATCTCTGTAATTACAGTTGCATTCGGATAGTTTTCCACGTATTGCTTTTATGGTGCTATCATTTTGTTGTTATAGCCAAAGCCAAAGCACGACTGCTATGTCAAAAATGCTATGACTGTTTTACATTAATTCACATCCCATCATGGCCAGGGAAGCAACTTGATCTGCAAAGCCTTTTCGGTGGTTTATGTTAATCTGTTTCCTGTGTTATCTCCATTTGGTTTTGCTGGTGGATGCTTTCTTCCTAAAACTGGGGAATGAAATTAACATCAATATTCTTCTGGTACAATGGATCAGAGGCACAGTTTCTACCTAGATGAAAACCTTCCTAAATGATCCACCTTGTCAACATTCATTTTCATTCTCCAAAATCACGTGATGTTAATCTGTTACAGTGGCAATAGAAAAATAGCCCACCAAATATTACAGTTACACAGCCTCTCTAATCTAAAGAAGAGAGACCAAAAATAGAGGCTGAGATAGAAATGGCTAAAAACGGAAAGATGCCTTTCTATGTATATAAAGAAAAAAAAAAGACTCAATTGACATAATGCCAGGGAAGACCAATCTGGATCCCTCACTATTTAGCAAAGAGGAAAACAGGAGCCTGATGAAAAGACACAGAATATTCAGGAAAGTGTTTTTTCCTACTGCACTCAAATTATGATTTATTTCATAATGCTTTTATAATTAAAATTTTCAAAATTATCATATTTTATGAATTTTAATAATCCAACCCTTTTATTACCTACATTTATGAATATCCATGGCTTCTACTGTCTTAGAATATCACTACTTTTTCACTGCACAGGCTTTAAATGACTTTCTGGAACTTGCAGAGCTGCAATTTCCTGCCTATATGTGAATTTTTTTTTCCAGTTCTCTTTTCCTCTGCAGGGTCTCTCTCACTCTCTTTTTCTCTTTGCCTCTACCCCTGTCCCATCATTTTCATTTCCTCTTTTTCTGTGTTAAACTTTTATTTTCTCTGCTGCTCTTTTTAAACTCTGCTTAACTATAGATTCAGTTTAAAATCAAAGGTTGCTAGATTTATTATATTCTTGGAGTATAAACATTTGCTTTCTAAGTTCATTCACAAAATAGTCAATGTTAAATTGCAACCAGTTGAATTATACTTCAGATTCTAGAAAATGTAGTATTATGGTTGTTGGTGATATTTTCTTACTTTATTTTCTAGTAAAACTGTAATAAACTTACCATAATAGTGTTAAAATATTGACTTTGCTCCATAAAATCTATGGCAATTTTAAATGTAATATAAGGTACATGTTCTAGAAAGAAGAGAACTAAGGAAAGAAGTAAATGTACCCAATTCAAATAGCATTTGGCTACTCCTTTATTCTCTGTTCTTCAAGACCTGAATTAATTTCTCCTTCCCTTGTGCCTCAGCAAGTAGGTAAAATGTCTTATTGATACAGTACTGTGTACACTATTCTTTCCTAATTTTTTCTGTTTACAACAACAACTCTTTAAAATTATCTTGATGATAGTCGAAAACTTCAAATATGCCAGGCAAATAAGTTCTGCAAATCTAATATATGACATGGTAACTGTAATACTACTAGCACTATTTGTGTTATTGATATTTGCTAAAATACATAGGTGATCATAAGTGTTCTCACCACACATACACATACACATACACATACAGATTGTAACCATGTGAAGTGGTGAATATATTAATTAATTTGACTTCAGTAATCATTTCACGATATATACCTATAGTAAAACATCACATCATCCACTATATATACAACTTGTATTTGTCATTTATACTTCAATAATGCTGAAAAAAATTAAGAATTTTGAAGATAAAATGTTTGGGTTAAAATGGGAGCATAAGTTTATTATGCAAAACTTGGAAATTTAGTGAATTTGTCTTCAGTTACTCATGGTTCTTTGTTCAAGAGTCCTTCTTTGACAAGAGGTATTCTTCTCTTCCCTTTGCTCAAATCTCTAAACTTTCATCTCCTTAACTTAATTTTAAGAATATTTTATAAACTCCCCAAGCTTGGACTAAATTAGGCCCAGAGATTATATCATTTGTTCCGTACAATATAGACCTCTGCCATTACTGTTGTTCTTTTTTTGAGCTGAGTTATTTATCAACAATTAAAAATTGAGATCTTTTACATTAAATTTATCACTCAGGGCTGTGCCTCCTATGGCTTTGGATTTGTAATTTCAGGGTCTCATCACTAAGTTCCGAACAAAATGGTTTTGAAGTATGAGATGTGTTTCCAACAGAATCTCATCCACAGTTGAAAGTTACAATGTTCAGCACCCACCTACTGCTCTTCTGCAAATTACCAACCAACTTGTCACTAACATACTGGGGATATTTCTTATTTCATTTGTATTTGAATCTCAGTAAACAAAAGCCAATAATTTTATAAAAATATTACCTTTAATCATTGTAAATTGTCATCTATTAGCCACAAAATATGTTCTGGAGTATTATCCAACATAGATTAGAAGATTTTTCAATTCTGTATTTCTAAACATACAATTATTGGACAAAGATATCATGGCTGCCTTTCTTAAATGTGCCATATGGCATAGAAAAGTACAGTTTTCTTTGTAGTTTGGTCCTAGTAATTTTCCTTAGGGATTTTTATTACAGTTTTATAAGGTTGAGAAACATTGAAGATTTCTAAATAAACATATTAATGAGGCATCCAGGTAAGTGTTTTTCTTTATCTGGAAATGAATATTGAGAACATGGATTCCAATGCAGTTTGTTTATTTGGGAAGTGATCACAGTAAACACCTGCAGAGGGTGGAAAGATGATACTGGGAATGGAAAGAAGTGGTACAGGGTGCATTACTAAGCCAGGCACCAAGGTAGATGGCCAGAGTTCAATTCTAGTGGAGAATTCCTTATGCAGGGGCTCCCTTGGCTTGCCCTTGTGAAGTGAAAAGGCCCTTAGGCAGAGTTTTACAGATGCCCCCAATATCAGTCCTCAGGTGTGCAGATGATTATCCGGTAGACATAGGAAGGGATTTGACAGCTTCTGTTGGGGATGAGGTGTCATTTAGAAAAGAAAAGATACAATAAAAATGGAAAGGGATAAGATAAGTTCTTGAAGGATGAAATGGGATGAGGGAAGAGAAAGTTATGAAGGCACATGGTGAGTTTAGGTCATATTGTAACACAGCGTAAGACACTGGAAATGTTATGGAAAGGGGAGACAGATTTAGATAGAAAGGCTGGAACCCACGACTGCAACTTTTAAATTTTCTGATTTGTGGTGTCATCTATTAACACTTAAGCTACTCTAACAGACTTAAATGTTCACCTTCACTGTAGTTACTCACTTATTTTTTCTTCCTTTTCTGTTAGTGCCAGGTGTACAGTGAAGTGAATCAGTTATACATATATACATAGTCATTCTCAACACTCATTTATGGGAAAAAAAAAAACTCTCCAGAAAGTGGGTACAGAGGGAACCTACATCAACATAGTGAAGACTATAAATAACAAATCCACTATGAGAAGCCAATGTCATTCTCAATGGCGAACATCTAAAAGAATTTCATTGAGAAGCCAATGTCATTCTCAATGGCAAACATCTAAAAGAATTTCAGCTGGATCAGGGGAACAAGACAAGTATGCCCACTCTCACCACTTTTATTCAACATCGTTTTGAAGTCCTAGCCACAGCAATCAGAGAAGAAACAGAGATAAAAAGAATACAAATTGGAAAAGAAGACATGAAACTGTCACTGTTTGCAGATGATGTGATGCTCTACTTAATCCTAATGATTTACTCATTTATTTGAATAATTTTTATGTATTTTAAACATGTCTCAAATTTACATAAAATTAACAAGTTAACATTTCCTAAAATATTGAACCACTCCTTTAAATGAAAATAGAAAACCTAGAAAATTTTTTTTTTAAAATCTGCTTGAAACCTTCAGAGAAATATCAGTGTTGCAGAGTCACAGAGATACTACATGCATCAGAACTGAAGTCAAAAGAAATGAGTCTACATCTGGGGTTGCTATTCCCTTAAAATGATATGCCAACTTTGAAAGCAACAGCTAAGAAAATGAATTTCCATAAATTAACAGGGCCAGAGAAACTAAATTAAAATTTACCAAAGAGATGGGACCATGGGAAATATTTCAAACATTGGAGAACCAATTTCTAGAATTAAAATGCACTGTTAATAAGCAGCTTTGTATAAGAACTGAAGCCCAGGTTCGAATCATCTCAATCCCTTATTTAGAGTAAGGAAATCTAGGATTCTGGTATCCTTATCCTAGGAGCCTTCTGAAAACATAAGTAAATCTTTTCTGGAGGAAGATAAAGACACCTAGGTTTTTAAAGTACATATGAAATGTCTATTACTTTCACAAAATATAACAGGAATATGAGAAAATAAGACCAAACAAAAGAAAGCAGTAGAAAATAGAATACAAAACACAAAATCCACATAATGAACATCTAAAGCAGACATTAAAATACCTTATGTGAAGAATTTAACAATAGGAAATAGGAAAAGATTACTATCAAGGATAATTATGTTTAAAGAATTAAAGACTGAGAATGTTGACTTGAAACCATACAACATAGATTAGTTGACTGTAGGTGCATGGGTTTAATTCCAGGCTTTCTGTCCTGTTCCACTGATCTATATTTCTGTCTTTGTGCTAGTACCATATGGTTTTGATGACTGTAGCTTTATAGTATAGTCTGAAGCCAGGGAGCCTGATTATTCCAGCTCCATTTTTCTTTCTCAGTATGGCTTTGACTTTTCAGGATCTTTTGTGCTTACTCACAAATTTTAGAGATTGGATTAAGATGGCGGAATAGAAGGACTGGAGCTCAACTTCTCTCCTGAAAAACAGCAAAAATACAGCCAAATGCCGAGCAACCTTCAACCAAATGGACTGTAAACTTCCAAAAAAGATACTCTGCTCCAGAAGACACAGCGGAGACCACATCAAGAGGTAGGAGGGGCGATTACGCGATAGAAGCAACCCCA
>PVHT021183697.1:2120346-2141359 GCA_004024745.2 Catagonus wagneri | reverse complement strand
AAAAGGAACCCTATTACACTGTTGGTGGGAATGCAAATTGGTGCAGCCACTGTGGAAAACAGTATGGAGATTCCTCAGAAAACTCAAAATAGAATTACCATTTGATCCAGCAATCCCACTCCTGGGCATCTATCCAGCAGACACCATGACCCGAAAAGACACCTGTACTCCAGTGTTCATTGCAGCACTCTATGCAATAACCAGGTCATGGAAACAACCTAAATGCCCATCGACAGAAGAGTGGTTAGGGAAGATATGGTACATACACACAATGGAATGTTACTCAGCCATTAAAAGGAACGAATTACCAACATTTATAGCAACATGGATGGACTTAGAAATTATCATGCAAAGTGAAGCCAGTCAGACAATTAGACAGCAACACCCAATGATACCGCTTACATGTGGAAACTAAAAGACACAATGAACCTTCTTACAGAGCAGACGATGACTCACAGACTTTGGAAAACCTTGGTTTTTCAAATAAGACAATCTGGGGTGTGGGGGGGATGCACTGGGGGTTTGGGATACAAAATCTGTAAAATTGACTTGTGATGATTTATGCACACCTATAAGTGAAATAAAATCCATTAAGAGAAAAAAAAACAAATTTTAAGATATTTTGTTCTAATTCTGTGAAACATGTCCTTGGTAATTTGATATGGATTTCACTGAATCTGTAGATTGCCTTGGGTAGTACAGCCATTTTGATAATATTGACTCTTCCAGTCCAAGAGCATGGTATATCTTTCCATCTGTTTGTGTCATCTTTGATTTCTTTCATCAGCTTCTTATAGTTTTCAGAGTACAGGTCTTTTGTCTCTTTAGATAGGTTTATTCCAAAGTATTTTATTATTTTTGATGCAAAGGTAAATGGGATTGTTATCCTATATCTCTTTCTGATTTTTGTTGTTAGTATAGAGAAATGCAGTCAGGTTCTGTGTATTAATTTTGTGCCCTGCGACTTTGCCAAATTCATTGATGAGCTCTGACAGTTTTCTGATAGAGTCTTAAGATTTTCTATGTACAGTATCATGTCATCTGCAAATAGTAATAATTTTACTTCTTCCTTTCCCATATAGCCTAGTTGAAATTTTTAGAAATTTACAAAATAATAACTGACTTGACAAACCTAACTGTTGTTTTATCAAGAGATTAAACATTGTTGAACAGACAGTTAGTGAATTGGAAGATGAGGTAGAAGGAAATTTCCAAACTAAAGCATAAAGAGACGAAAAGATTAAAAGTAGGTAAAATACTGTAATAGGGAAATATAATATAATATAATATAGTATAATATAATATAATAGTTTACTTTGCTTATAACTGGAATCTCAGAACATATCAAAGACTATGAGAATTTATCAAAATTGATGAAAGGCATCATCTCACATGTGAAATAGTAGGGAGAAAAATGAGTAGAGCTGGCCTACAGGTGAGAAGGCTGAAAATGGGTCCTAGCAGACATTACTTAGAGTTAGTCTGCAACAAATGCTCCCAAACTAAACTCCCAAGTAGTTTTCTTTAATCATTAAATAATTGAAATAATTTTATTTTTAAACATGATTGGTATGTACAATAGAGAATGTCCAGTCTGAATTCTTTACCATCCACAAAGCATTTAGTTTAATTCTAAAAGTGTAAACAAGATTCAACATATTCAGATTTCCTGTATTTTTTCCTCTTCAGACTCTCCCCTTTGTATTATGAATCTTATCCTTCCTTTATTTTTAAAGCCAAAATTTAATGACTGTCTCCCTTACATTTAAGTAAGCATTTAGGATGTTTAATATGCAAAATAACAAAATGTCTCTGGGTATTCTTTGACACACAAATTAAAAAGCATCACAAATCCCAAACATAACAAATCAATTTTTAAAAAGGTGACTTGGGCCATCACACAAAAAAATGACATTCTACAAAGAGAAATATATAAGTCCACAATCACAACTAGAGATGTTAACACTCCTTTTTCCTCCTGATAGAAACGAATGACAAACAAACACTAAGGACATCAAAAATATTAACAACATTATTAACAAATGACTTAATTAATATGCATAAACATTGTAGTCAAAACTTCAGACTATTGATTCAAGTGTCCACAGAGTATTACTAAAATAGATCATATGCTGACCATAGTGGTTTAAGCTAAAGGGCAATAGTAACAGAAACAACAGAATTAACTAATAAATCCCCATATATTTTAAAATTAAACACTATGCTTCTAAACATTGCACTCTCAAAGAAGAAAGTGCAATAAAATGTGAAATAACAAAATTAAACTGTGCCTAAGTGGAAAAGATCTAGTATTGAATAGTTTTTAGAAGAATAGCTGAAAATAACTTAATTCATATCCATATTAAGGAGCAAAAATAATAAAGTAAGTTAAGCCTAGATTACACAAAAGAGTAAAATGATAGAAGACAAGAATTTACTGTTTAAAAAAAAGCAAATGGAAATTGAAAATCAGTTAATGAGACAAATTTCTTAGTAACAAATCAGCAAGACCTAGAAGGGAAATAGTCTGGAGGGGAAAAGTCACTTTATAAATTACTGTCAGTACAGGTCGTTCAAGAAGCAGATGCTGAGACGGAATTAAAGGTACAAGAATTTTTTTGGGGAAATGTCCATGTGAAAAGGATTGAGGGAGAGAGTGGAGAAGCCTAGGAGAGTTGTCAGACTTTCATACAAGTCTGACCAGAGTGAAGGAGAAAGAGAAGGATATGCCTCAAGTAGCCACACAGATTAAGGATATTTCCTCAAGTCCATTGGAAGATCCTCAGTTGCTGACCTTCAGAGGAGTCCTGCATGTGTTGGGAACATGCTTTTCTAATACCTCTGCTGTACTCAGTCATTGCCTGGAAGCAGCCCATGGAAAGGAAGTCACCCATGCCAATGTAGTGTTAGGTTGGGTCATATCATGTGGGGCCCTTGGTTAGTCAAGCCTCCTGTAGATGAAGAAATTCTCGTCACTGCCTCATATATGGATGAAAATCTGTTAAGACCACAGTTCTCATATCAGATATCCCTGAATCCAAAAATTCTTTTCTTCCCTCATCTCAATAATTAGCTCTTTGATTCTTTTCATGAGGGCCCAAACTAGCCTGCCTTGGTTCTGTCTCGGTTCTGTCCCTCCCTGTCACTATATCTCCAAATAAGTGTGGAAGTTCCTCTCTGGTTGTAGCCATTACTGATATTCAATTTGTCCTGGTTGATATCTTTCCTCTCCATTGTATCTGAGACATATGCATTAGTATAATAGGTGGGTAATAATTTTGAAGAAATGAGAAAACATGGGCACAGATAAGGTCGGTATTTAGTAGGCTCTTCATTTAAGCCAGTGCCTCTGATCCAGTGATAAATAAGAAAAATAATTTTATCTTATTCATCACCATTTGAGAAAAAAATGTTTGTTCGTTATTGCCAGAAATAAAGCACCTGAAGACAATGACAAGAGGAAAGGAGATATTTTCCTGACTATGATGGGATAAGCATTAGTGTGAAACAGTCATAGCATTTCTAACATAGGTGTAGTTTATTGGCCTTGGCTATAACACCAAAGTTACAGCATCCATAAATCAAATATGGGGAAAACTATTTCAAATGCAATTACAGTGATTACTGAGTTATACATGTGTAAATGATTGAGTACAAACATGTAAAAAGTGATTCTGTATGTTACCACACCTACTGTTGAGAGTATATATATGCACCTGTCCAGAAGCTGGAATCCAAATTCAGAATCTTCTCCTTGTCACTCAGCTGGACTCACACCTCCCCTTAGGATGTCCTACAGCTGCTGCTCTGGAAATTTCTCCTCTCACTCCCTTGGAGGCTACCAGCGCTACCCAGGCTCCTGTGGCTCTTCCTACCCCAGCAACCTGGTCTACAGCACTGACCTCTGCTCTCCCAGCACCTGCCAGCAGGGATCCTCTCTCTATAGTGGCTGCCAGGAGACCTGCTGTGAGCCGACCAGGTGCAAGACGTCCCATGTGGTGTCCAGCTCCTGCCAGAAGTCCTGCTACCATTCAAGGACCTCCACACTGTGCAGTCCCTGCATGACAACTTACCCTGTGTCTCTGGGCTTTGGTTCCAGCAGATGCAGCTCCCTGAGTTCTGGATCTAGAAGTTGCTACTCACTGGGCTATGGATCCAGTGGTTTCAGACCCCTGGGTTATGGAGTCTGTGTCTTCCCTTTCCTGGGCTATGGATCCAGCTACTGGAAGCCAATCGACTTTCCTTCCAGGAGTTTCCATTCATCTTGTTACTGGCCAATCTGTAGATATGGTTTCTACTAACTTATAGATGAGCCAACTCCATTAGAGTAATTCAGATTCTTTACTGAGATTATCTATCATCTTAAATTCCACTTTGAAATGCATTCTTATATTCTCCAATCACCCGCAACTCTTTACCTCTCCAGCCCTCAAATGCCGGGTGATAGGTAGATTAACTCTGTCAACCTACAAAATTAATGAGAAATCCAAATTGCATTGTCAATAGAATTTATGGTTTTGCATTTCTCCCAAAGATAAATGGAAAGTCAAATAATTTTATTTTAATAAACTATTATGCTTTCTGAATATGCTGTGAATGTTGTTATTTATCTGTAATGTGTCAACTAGGATCTGTGTTGTCTTTGCTTCTGTTAGTGGGCTTTGGAATGTTCATTTTTGGGGGGTCTATGCACTAATTTAGTTTAAGCTTAGATATGTTTCCTTCTTTAAGCAGGAGTTTTCCCCAGATCCCTACAGTTTCTGGATACAGCCTTTCTCTAAAGAAAGTATCAAGAGATTTGAATATTTTTATTCACACAATAAAAACGGGCCATGCATCTCTAAAGACATTATGTATGAGAGTGGTTTAAGAGTATAGGAATAAAATTTAGAAATATAATGAGGTCTGCTCATGAAGGATATTAAAATGGAAGACTAGTGTGTGGGTGTGCATTTTCAGTAAAAGAGCACTTCTGAGCTTTAGATAATCACAGTGAAGAAAATTTTCTCATTTTTTAATTGACTAAATCCCTGTACCCCAATTACTATTTTCAATCTGCTCAAATTATCACCATTTGTTTAAAAAGGCAGGCAACAAACTTAGATGGGAAGGAACTAGGCTCAGCAGGTGTGAAGTTGCACCTGGGTTGTTAGCCAACATACAAGCTGAATCTAATTGCAAACAAGAAAGATTTAATATCAGCAAAAAAGAATATTTCAATTGTGTATTGAAATAAAAATGGATATCCTTTTTATGCCATTTTTCTCTCTTACATCTAAGTGTTATAGAAAGTAAGGTACTAACAGTATAACAATAACTGGAAATTTAATCTTGATGTAGAAGAAGTAATGCTTAAATATTGTTCCTAGTCTTTATTTTATAAGATTCTCAAACATCTCTTGAATTAGGAAATGGGATGCAGAATATGAGAAGTGTAGCAAAAATCCTAGTCTTATAGGTATTTCTCCTTCTTCTCATCAGGTTCTCTACTACCAGTTTAATAAAATATAAAATATTAAAAAGAGCTGTAGAGTTCATCATATCCAAGCTATTTATATTGTAAAGGTGTAAATTGAAGCATAGAAGAGTTAAACACAAATTTCCAAATATTACATAGCAAGTTATTGTAGAGTTACAAAGTAAAACGACTTTATTCCATCTAACTCAACCAGTCTCTGTTTCTTCTTCCCTCATATGCTCCTTCTCTTTTTCATCTTTTTTTCTGCTCCTTATTCTGCTTCATGTTTAGGAAATAGTTATGGCCCTTGTATAATCAGAGGAAAAAATTAAGGAATAATGATGAATTTGGGAAAAATTCATCAGCTATTGCATTATATTTAAATGATAAACAGTAAACCCCTCTGTAAACTGTCCTGCTCATGAATTTTAATGGTCCAAGATGGTTGCAAGCTTATTATCTCCACCCAAAAGAAATAATAAAAATTTATACCTCAAAATATAAGCAATAGCAGAGCACTCATAGAAATAGCTGTGTTTTTTTTGGCCAAGCTGATGTCTTCTCTGTTCATATCACCTCATTTGAGATGCAGGAGTGGAAAGTTTTCTAACTTTTGGAATATAGTGTCTAAGCGTTTTATTATTGCTTATAAAATTACATCAAATGTGCCATATATGTGTGTGTGTGTGTGTATTACTTTTAGAAGAAAGTGCAACACACACACACACACACACATAGATACAATAAAATTTTATTGTAATTCAGTAGGACAAAAATCAGATAAACTCATTGGATTAAAACCATGGTGCTAACACAGTTGCATTTCTTTCTAAAGGATGTAGGGGAAATCCATTTGCTATTTGCCTTTTGTTTTTCTTTTTCTTTCTAGATACCACCTCCATTCCTTAGTCTATGCCTCACTTCCTCCATCTTCACAGCTAGCCATGGTGTGTCAAATCCTTCTTACCATCATCCTTCTGACTTGCTCTTCTTCTCTCTTCCATTTTTAAGAATGTTTGTAATCATACTAAGCTCACATGATAATTTCTCTGTTTTAACACCAATTGATGAGCAATTTCAATTCCACTTGCTGCCTTCATTACTCTTACCACATAAAGTAACATATTCACCAAGGTATATGAACATCTTAGGGGGCTGCTATTCTGCCTACCAAAACTAGTAAGCAAGAAAATTTATAAAAACAACTCAAAGACTGACTGAGCGTAACTGGCAGTTTGATGAACTGTCACAAACACTTCAATGGTGGAAACAGCAAATTCGTAATATTATAATCATGCCTGAAATTAAGTATAATATCCCATTTCAGGTTGATAGGTAAAATAAAAAAATGCATTATTTTACAAGAAATTTATAACTCCTGAGCTGAAATCTTGCCATTATTACTCAGTAAATGGCACCTTCCTCTGTTCCAAGTCTCTAGCACATTACAAATTTCTCAAGGTACAGATTTTATTCTTTGTATTTCAATAATTAATTACAGTACGGTGAATTGTATAGTGATCATCCATTTTGACCAACTGAAACCCAATCTACACAACTAAGAGCAGACCAGTCCACAATCATCTGGCTTATATCTAGTTGCTTCTGGCTTCCAGATTCCTCCTGCTTCATGCTTCGAAAAGATGCATAACACCACAGACTGTGAGCCCAGGGTCCCAAGCAGCTGCCCACACAACTAAAGTTTCAGAACCTCCTTATCATCTGTCTGCCAACTTGTTTCCAGTTCTCAGTTCCAAGAATAAATGTACTGAATTCCCCAGGAAATTCTCTTATGAGTCATGCCTAGGCACCTGATTTCAACAATTTTTATTAATTAATGTTTACCTCATTAATGATTTTGGAGAACAGCTTTATGCTCCCCAAATATCCACTCCCACTTTTTTAATTAGTTATACCTCAGAACACATTGTCAACCATTTTGTCAGAACTGTTATCTTCACAAGAGTCTCATTAAACTTTTTCATTAAACATTTTTGTGAGCCAAAAACTCTGCTATGGAAATATATTGTTGAATATAATTTTTTTGAAATTGTTTTGTGTATTACTCCATAATGAAAAATATATTAAGAAAAGCAGTACTCTTTGTTCTAACAAGACTAAAAGTCTAACATAGAAAGCAAATGCTAAAAAATAATGAGCTGTGAATGAGCTCTTGATGTTATGATAACATACATCAAGGGAACTTCACATTGTCTTAGAAATCAAGAATTTTCCTAGAGGAATAGAATTTGAAACAAGTCTAAAGAATAAGAGGCCATAGATAGGTGGGGTTTATAAAAAAGTGTTTTTAGGACCAAAGTCTTGAGATGTGCATTTGAAAACTGAAAGCCATTTTGTCTAGTCGTTGAGGGGAAAGGAAATGATGATTTGAAATTAGACCAGAAAGACTTTTGGGCCTTTCTCTGCAGATCTTTGTGTCTAATTCACGATTGCACTTTCTTCTAAAAACAGCAAGAGCCATTGAATGTTTTTAAGCAGAGGTATAAAACTGTCACACATCAACTCATCCCCCCCCATTTTTTAGTTCCTTAAATGTATCCAGTGATTTTAATACCATTTATTGAAAATACGTGTTTCCACATCAGAATTAATTTGACATCTTTATAAAAATAAATCGAGTATATGCATGAGTGTACTTCAGAATTCTATTCTTTTCACCTGAATAATCACTTGTACTTTTTTCAGTACCATATCTTAATATACTTTTATATTGTCTTAAAGTGAGATGGTGAAAGTCTTCCAAATTTAATTATCTTCTTATGGAATATTTGACCTGTTTTTCTCTATTATATACATTTTAAAATCAGTTTCTCAATTTCTATAAAAATGCCTCTTGGAATCTTTTGCTCAGAATGTGTTGAATCTATAAATTAGGGATAATGAACAGTTTTCAGTCTATGATATGTCTTTTATTCGAGTCATTTATTTCTGCAATATTTTATAACTATTAAATACATGAATCTTGAAATGTAATTTTTAGACTACATATTTTGTTGGTATTATATTTTAGACTCATTTTTTCATATATTTTTGGTTTTTATATATAAATAAGATTTTTGATTGCAATTGTTTGCATTCCTTAGGATTTTTGAAATGTAGACAACCTTTCTACCTGTGAATAAAGAGAGTTTTCTGTCTCCCTTGCTGATAGTTATGCCTTTTATTTGTTTTTCTTCCCTTATTGCTCTGGCTAAAACCTACAGTACAATGATGGCCAGAAATGTTGTGGGACTTTGTAAATGTGGCAGATTTTGTGTGTGTTTGCATGAGTAGGTTGGGTGGTATCTTATTCACAATAATTAATAGCTATGTATATTTTTTAGTTTTAAGAACCTGTTGTTTATATGTGACTAGCAGAATGATGAAATCGACTGATATTATTTAGTTCATTTTAAAGTCGTTTGTAACAAAATCTCTGCTCTCTTATCCCCAGTGTGTCTGGGAACTCCATTTTCAAACTCTCTTCACATCAGGAAGAGATGATGTGACCTTTACACCTTGCAACGTACTAATTAAATGTCTTTGAATTCAAGACTGTCAGTCTCACTATACCATGCTCTTTAAGCTTCGCTCTAATTCAGTTCCACTCCAGCTGCAAAAGACTGAAAGAAAACTTTCATTTGGTGAATGAATATTATAATGTAAATGGCATTTAAAAATTAATCTAAAAGTTTGGATTATCTTAAATATTAAATACACAGGAACTATGAGAATAGGTAAGTGAAAATATAAGAACATGAAATGAAATGACCAAAGAAGAGAGGAATAATACACACTTGTATTCATGGAAGAATTTCATTTTAGTTGGTCTATAGAAAAAGGAAGAATTTTTGTAGAAATGAGAGATAGCAATATATGATGGGCGCATATGGCTATTCTGACTATGGGACTTCATTAATCATAGGTTCTATTATTTCAATTTCTATTGGTGCAATCATATAATTGTGGGTCTTTGCTCCAGTTTCTACCAAGATTAAGCTATTTTTACTCATTCTCCAGATTCAGCTTATGAAATACTTTCTCTGGGATGCTTTGTTGACATCCAAGTTTGTTATTAAGGTCTCATTGTTAAATATATTTATGTATTGAAGAAGTGCTCATTTACAGTTTTTATTACTGTTATAATTAAATCATTATTTGGTTAACCTTGCTAGATGGAAAGTTCAGAGAAACTTTTAAAATTTTTTAAAATTTTCTTAATATAGAGAAATATATGAATGAATGCGTTCTCCTTGGGAAAAATGTAATAGGATATTTGTTCATCATGCATTCCCAAGTACGGGGCTGAATGAATATTATTTTGAGAACTGACTGGTGTTGACAAGCTGTTTGACAAAGTGCTACTGAGGCATGACTAATAAAAAGTACGAGAGTTAAAGTTGGGAGGGAGCAAAGCTGTTATCTGTAATCATTAATGTGACAAGAATAAATAAATAGAAATTGGTGAAATCAATTGTATGGAAATGACTCATGATGAGTTTCCTGGGAAACTGAATATATTAATCCCTAGAAGTAAGAACCACATGCTGGCTGGTTAAAAAAAAAAAAAAAAAGGACTAGCAGTTCCTGGAAATAAAGTTGCTTAGGCAGCAGGAGCTGGGGAACTGAACACTTGAATTCAAATTTCACAGAACCAGTGAGTGTAACAGATGGGCAAGGAATGCAGCAGGAGAAAATCAAAACTCTAATAGGGACAGGTCCTATGAGAGAGCTGATGGGAATCCGATAGAGAGCAGCACAACTTTTTAGGGAATTAAAGACTCAGAATCACTACTGCCACACTATAGGGAGGAATGTATCTTGATCCTAACAGATTCAGAATATTGCAGAAGACTTGGGGTAGAAGTTGACTGTTTGTAGAACAGCTTTTCTATAGGATTGGGACAGTTTCTTGAGAAATAGTGATAAAAAATTTATACTCATATTTATATTCTTAAATGAGTCATTATTATATTTAACTTCAGCACTAGTGATATTACAAAGTTTCTGTTTCTAACATTGTAATTACTAGTTGTGTGTGAGTACATCACTTTATTGCTATATAATTATTGTTAAATCTATCCTTGGTTTGTCTTTAAAAAAAAATTGGTTTTTAACTAGAGTATTTCCAGAGGGAAAGAATCACTTTCACATCTGAAATAACTCAGGTAGTTTTTGATTATCAGAGATCGTCCCAATTTAGCAAAGTGGGAATTTGCATATAAGAATAACTTGGATTATTACATTTTCAAATATTTTGGAATTTATGAACAATATATGGGTGCATTCATAGGGAAGCACCTGATATTACATTTAAATTTTTGTCAGGGAATGCCAAATACAATGTTCTATATTTTCTTTCATTATTTTAATTCCTTGAGACTTCCCAGTAACCATCTAGAAACCATGAATATTTCCCAAGCAATCTAGTGGAAATGATGATAGTGATGATAATGGGAAGGAGGAGAGAGATATGGCTGAAGGGGAGAGAAAATGAGGTCCTGTGGCACAACTGAAATTTCATTAAAATGATATTTGAGGAACTCCCATCCATGTAGCTCAGTGGTTAAGGATCTGGTGTTGTCACTTTTGGGGCTTGGGTGGTGGGTTTGATCCCTGGCCAAGGAATTTCTGTTTGCCATGGGCTTGGCCAAAAAGTAAAATGAAATTTGGGAATTAGGAGTTCTGTCATTAGCCTTACCATTAACTTCCTGAGAGACCTAGAAACAAACACTTCTAGGTCCCAAGTTCTCCAGCTGTTCAGTTAGTAAGTTCAACTTGGGGGTTCTATACAGACACTTGTGTCTCATATTTAAGCCACTTAGGAAGAGAGTGGCACATCCTCATTTCCTTAAAGAAATAGCATCTTTGGCAAGTCTATGATTCTCTTTGAGCCTCTCTTTTCTCATGTGTTTAAAAAACCCTAGAAGTAATGAAAGAATTCCTCACAAGTCTGCTTGAGGGTATAGTGAAATAATGCATAGGAAATTTCTTAAAAACCCCTTGGCTCTGCACAAAGACTGCATTTTATTTTTGTTTGGTTCCTTTACAAGTTGTATTTTTAGCAACTTATTATTTCCTAAGGTTATATATGTCTGTGTGTGTATATGTATATATATATATATATATATATATATATATATATATATATATATATATATTTAGAAAGGTTTGGAAAGCAACCATAAAAAAAATCAAATAGTATCCAGTCTCATGGTGTGATAGAACCAAAACAGACATATGGGTTACTCTAGAAGCTCACTTTCAGATACTTTGAGTTTGAGGCTTGGGAAGGCAGCAAGATGAAACCCACGCCCTTCTGAACATACTCTTCTCACCTAGGTTCCCAGATAATCTCCTTACACACACTTAGAGAAATTAATTAGACTGAAAGCTAATTGTTGAAGTGTAAAATTCAGGTACATTTGCCAACTACATGGGGCTAATTCCATTTTAGTGACTAGAAACTCATAGGCATTCTTTTCTCAACTTTCCAAATATATAGTAGTCCTTCATTTATTTCAAAA
Source organism: Catagonus wagneri (assembly GCA_004024745.2). Taxonomy (NCBI): domain Eukaryota; kingdom Metazoa; phylum Chordata; class Mammalia; order Artiodactyla; family Tayassuidae; genus Catagonus; species Catagonus wagneri. Next base: position 2,129,374 of record PVHT021183697.1, on the reverse strand, counting down.
AAAAAAAATGAACCAAACTCTAGAAAGAAAATTATTTCCTTGCTTTCTGTGTAACTGGTGTATATGCCAATTTCTGAAATTTCCCCTCTGCAATACAGACACATAATCAGTTGTTTATGAGCGAATTCAGCTCTCCTCTGCTTCTTAGATTTGTAGTCACAGGAAGTGCTGTTTTCAAACTGTGAACTTCCAGATAATTACTATGTTAAGGTACTCCAAATTCTGAAGACATTAGTTAAGACCTTGCGCACACTTAGGATTAGCCCATTCATAGGGGATTATCGATCTTTCATTTTAATCCCACAAATATACAAGAGAACAAAATTAGAAAAGAAACAGGTAATAAACCACCATATTATTTTTGGATTAAGGGGGTTTCTTACATTTAATTCATGTGAATTTCATTTTAAGGAGGAAATTTATTGAAATAAATCCTGTCACAAATCCTAGCATTAGACTTTAAATCTGGGTTATTGTTCAGTTTGCTACCGGCAATATCTTTTAAAAGATGAAAAATCAGTAGATACAAAATTTAAAATTACACTACAAAGTTTTAAATAAAAAGAACCTCGTGTGATATGTAACTTAATATCATTTGTAGGCATTCCCGTCATGGCTCAGTGCTTAACAAACCTGACTAGGATCCATGAGGATGAGGGTTCGATCCCTGGCTTTGCTCAGTGGGTTAAGGGTCTGGCATTGCCGTGAGCTGTGGTGTAGGTCGCAGACACAGCTCAGATTCTGCATTGCTCTGACTCTGGCATAGGCCCATGGCTACAGCTCCAATTCAACCCCTAGCCTGGGAACCTCCATATACTGCCTGTGAGGCTCTAAAAGACAAATATATATATATATATATATAATTTGTAATAATTCAAACATCAAAGAAAAAAGAACAATAAAAATTTGGAAATATTTTTAAATGCATGATGATGATACAACTTAGAAAATTAGAGAGTTGTTTAGAAGGCACATTTTTGATTTTAATATATATATATGACAGTTCAAGAAAGATTGAAATCAATTTTTCAGGACTTTAAATGAGAAAATTAGAAAAAAATTGTAATTTAATCCAAAAGTAATTTTTACGTAGAAATTATAAAGGTTAAAAAAAGAAATTAATGAAGTAGAAGTTAAAACAGAGAAAACCAAGTCAAAAGTTATATTTTGAGAACATTAATAAAATCAATTATTTCAAATTTTAAAAGATATATCATATAAGAAGTGACAAAGGGCTTCACACAATTTACATAACTATTTGGAAAATATTCATTTTCCTATATTCCAAAGCAGAATTTATTTTTTTCCATTTTCTTCAATAAGTGAGGTAAATATCTTAGCCTTCATCAACTGCCTTTTCAGAATAGTCCTAGTCAGACTTAAGAGTAATCAACATGATGAGGAATGAGCAGAATTATTCTTAGACAAAGTGGAAAGTTAATAAATTTGTTTTCAAGGGATACAGAATCTTAGCTCATATCTTCTGTACCAAAGAGCCTTTTTAGCCTCATTCACTCCCAGTTTATTTTCATCTCTAAATCTACATTTGTATTACAGTGAACGATGGGGTTTTCAGTTGAAGGAAACTTCCCAGGCACTCAGATCCTGGTCCACCCAGTTCTAGTCTTGTATTGATTATTCCACACAGTGTAGGCTTCCAAGGGTAATTTATTAAAAAAAAAAAAAAGTAAATTCTTTGTCAACATTATAAAACTGCACAATTTCAAAATATATGTCCTCTTTACTGTGGAAATATTGACTTTCATTTATTTTTGTTTGTAAGTCTGCATTTCTTAGATATGGACACAGTTCTTTCTGATATGAGAAGTGTTATCCATAAATTATAGTACTTTTCCACTGCACCCATTTCTAGATTGCTAATCAAATAAACCGGAGTCAAGTTATTTTATAGATAATTTTTGAAGATAATTTTTTTGAAAATGTTTGCATTTTTCCTTATTTTTGAAGGATATTTTGAAATGGTATAAAATTCTAGGTTGAATTTTCAAAATTTTAATTCTTTAACTTTCTGTTTGAAAATATCCATTAGGTTTTTTATGTCTATATTTCTTAAAATCCACCTTACTTTATCAATTTTACAGTCTTTTTCTTAAATTGTTAACATATCCATTGCGGTCATTTTAGAGTTTAAGCCTACTAATTTCAATATATCTACTAAATGTGAATTTTCTCACATTCATGTGCTTTTTGACATTTCTATATGGTTTTATTGTATTACAGATATTGCATACAAATGAAGAGTGTATTTTGTAGTACAAATATTTATATTTTTATGCACATATGGTTGCTTTTATACCAAGATTATATAATTATATAATTGATACATATATACATGCATGTAGACATATGAAAATATTTTGATGATGTTTTCATGAGAATGTAAGTACTTTTTCTGCATGTTAGAATGGTAAAGGCTTATCAATAAGATTCCTCAAATAATAGAGTTAGGCAGGCATTGTCTCCAATTTTAATTAGCTGGATTGAATTTCTAGTTTGTCTACAGTTATGCTGCCATTCCTTGATATGAGCTCATTATATTATTTCAGCTGGAAAGGATATTGGCCAATGGTTTAAGTCTATTTTTGTTTGCCTTTGAATTCATTGAGTTTTATTTGTTTTAGTTGCTGTATTTTACAGTTTTCACATTTTCATTGCTATTTTTATATATTTTAGCACTTGGTCAAATTTCTTAGACTTGTAAATAATTACATAAGAATAATAATCACAATTATTGTTGTGTGTTTTTCTAATATGTTCATTATCTAGTTCTCTTGTAGACTTGTTTGCACTCTGTGTTGTCTCTTGGTTTGCTCATGTCTTGCTTTTTTTGTAGCACTAATACTTTTTAATCAATTACTATAGGTAATTTGAAGCTCCAAATGGGGCTATTTGCAGAATTTACTTGGGATGTACCAAGGTGGCATAAGATTGTGAACATTTTCATATCATCAAGATTGATGTCATTCAAAGGTTGACTCCAGTTCCTGTAAAAAAATATTCTGTTTGCTTACCATTAAAATTCTTAGTCTATTAAAAATCCTAGGTTGCTTTAAAAGCCTAGAATATTTCCCTGTATTTCCAGCTTCTTAAAATGGGGATTGAAGTCTGTTCATTCACACTTTAGACCATTAATAATTTTGAGGAGTTCCCGTGGTGGCTCAGTGGTTAATGAATCCAACTAGGAACCATAAGGTTGAGGGTTTGATTCCTGGCCTTCCTCAGTGGGTTAAGGATCCGGCGTTGCCGGGAGCTGTGGTGTAAGTTGCAGAGGCGGCTCAGATCCCGCGTTGCTGTGGCTGTGGCGAAGGCCAGCAGCTACAGCTCCTGTTAGACCCCTAGCCTGGGAACCTCCATATGCCACGGGTGCGGCCCTGGATAAAGGCAAAAAGACAAAAAATAAAATAAAATAAAAATTAAAAAGAAATAATTTTGGGAATAGTGGACAATCTAGGAAGAAATCAGCCCAAATACCAACATTTCTTTTGACTTAAAAACCTCTCCTAATTTTGATCTAGCAGTAGTTGAACTCATACTTCCCCAGTGTTGTGCACAGATTATTTTATCCAGTTGTATTAAGGTTCTATTGAGTAATTTGGACGTTGATGAAAGTTATTTTTGGTAAATAATATCGCGTTACACTTCTTTATATAAGGATGGTTGGTAAAAGTATTTATTTTTCAAAGTATATGCAAAAATATTTAGAATAGGCAAAAAATCTGGAGTGAGGATTATCACTAGAAATCTGTTCTGGTAAATTTAATAGATAGGTGGGAAACCTAGAATTAATGTATTTCAAAACTGAAACTTCAAAATGATAGGGCAATGTGCAGTCATTAGAAATACTAACTGTATTTACCAAATTAACCCTTCATTCATTGCAAATTAATTGCCCAAACATTCTCTGAACATACCAGGCAACTTTATATATCTCTGGCTTTTCTATTGAATTTTATTTTTCCAAGCTTTCTTTAGTCCATGATATACTATTTCTGGTTTGCTTTTAATAGCAGACCTCATCTTTCAGGGAAAATGTGAACATCGATTTCCCCATAATATTGGGATCTTTGGCCAGATTTTGATTCCCCTTGAGTTTTCGTTAGCTCATATTTTTTTTGGCACGCAAAATTTATATTCCTCTGAGTGCTATTTAAAATTCTAAAGAAATAATGACTTGAAAATGTCTTTGAACATTTATTTAGCTCAACACAAAGATAACGACTTTTTATTATTTGGTTTGTCTCACTTTCCAAACTGTATCTGAGAGCAATATATCATTTTATGGAATTTGTGTCCTACAAAAGATTAGGGAATGACTATAAAAAATAAAAATAAAGGACATACATTTTGTGCTCACATAAAGTCTGTGCTTCTCAGCCATATATAGTATGAGCCATTGGAGAACACAGAGCTAAAAACCCACACATCCTGGATCAAAATTTTTACACCAGGAATAATTGGCATCCTTCTTACATACTGTAAAGAAATTAATTTCATGGAAAAGTACTTACCAGGATTCACAAATTTGGTCAGTTTTACCAACCAACTTTGGATGAACTTTATGAAAGTTATGCAAACTTTATATTTAGTATTTTCTGAAAATATATAGCCACAAGTTAGATTTATATTTAATTTTAGCTTTATGTACAAACCTAACAAATATCTAAATTTTATTCTCTCTCTGCATTCCATATTTAGCCCCAACTTTTCTGCTTTTCTTCTTCCATGAAGAGGGATATAAGGACTCACATGGTTTAAAGAATAAGGCTTTATTTATAGCTCTTGAGATGTTAACTTATATTGTTTATATAAAAAGGCAAAAAAACCCTTAAAGACAAAAACTTTTATATAAAATACTTTAATCTCTAGGATTAAAAATCTTGCTTTGGGAAGTGAAGTAATATTTTATGTATAAACCCAATAAACAGTAAAAGAAACTCCTGGTCAAAAATTATAATAATAATAATAACAACATATATGGTTACTAGAATAAATGTGTTTATTTGCTTAAAAGGATTAGACAGTATTAATTTTGAAGGCTATCTAAAGTTGGATGATTTCCATCACCAGTGAAGCTATATGACCTAGTTTTTCATTCTGCAAGAAGCAGTCTACAAGCTAGATCATAAGCAGCCATAAAGTGGGTGAGCAACTTGTCTTTGGAGACAATGAAGAGAGTTGATTATTGTGAGAATGAAATAGTTGTTATTTTGCATCTGATAAGTTAATCTCTAAAAGACAGATCCACAGACTGGCTGAAAACCAAAATAGGCTGGATGGCAGAATCTGGATCCAGGGCTCAGGGAAGGGAAGCCAGCATCTCCATAACCCAGGGGTCTGAAGCCACTGGATATACAGCCCAGTGAGAAGCAGCTTCTGAATCTGGATCTCAAGGAACTGCAGCTGCTAGACCTAAAACCCAGAGACCCAGGGTAAGTTGTCCAATAAGGACTGTAGAGCACGGAGGGCCTCCGGTTGTAGCCGGGTATGGACGTTGGCAGGGCCTGGACACCAGGTGGAAAGTCTGGTACTTATGGGGCTCATAGCAGGCCTCCTGAAAGCCACTGTAGAGAGAGAAGGCCCACTGGCAGGCGCTGAGAGAGCAGAAGTCAGTGCCATAGACCAGGCTGCTGGGGCAGGAAGAGCCACGGGAGGGGCCTGGGTAGCACAGCTCTCCCTAAAGGGAGTAAGAAAAGTTTCCAGAGCAGCTGTTATAGGACATCTTGACAGGAGATATGAGTTCAGCTGAATTTGACAGAGACTATTCTGAGGTTCATTTCTACCTCTTGGACAGTGGCATTTATATACTCTCAGCAATAGGTGTTAACAGGTACAAAGTCATCATTTTTACATTTCTACTCCCTCATTTACATAGTATTATCTCAGTCACCATGTCTGTAATTGCAGCTGCATCGTTTCCTACACACTGTATTTATGGGTACTATAATATCTTTTGTTATAACACAGCTAATAAACTACTCTGATGAAACAGATGCCATGACCATTCCGTATTATTCCTCTCACCACCAGGAATGTCCTTCCTTTTCTCCCTGGTATGCACTGCATGAATATCTGATTCTGGCTTGCTGGGCTATGCATTCCTTCTAAGGGTGGAGATTGAAATGGTATCATATTTCTTTTTTATTTGGTTAGAGACACTGCTTTGTCCTAAAAGGGCTTTTAATGTCTGCATGAACTTGTGACTATTATTTTCTTTTCTCCAAAATTAATTTCCAAGTATTAAGTATTAATGCAAATATCTCATTTCTATTGGATAAGGCCCAACAGACTTATAAATTGAGAGGCGTAAGTCCAGGGGCAGAGGGAACCTTGGCTGAGTATTTGGAAAGAAGGTACAAGAGCAGCAAACTGGAACAGTTAAAAATAGAGACCTATCTCAGCATTTCTGAAGAGAATCAAAGAATGACTGCATTGAGGTGGGCTGAATTAAATAACAGAGGACAGAATGAAACTTTCAGATTTCTTCTCTACCTGATTTTATTTCATTTTTTTAAGGCCCCACCTGTGGCATATGGAAGTTCCTGGGGCTAGGGAACAAACTGGAGCTACAGCTGGAAGCCTACACTACACCCACAGCAACACCAGATTCAAGGCGCATCTGTGACCTATGTTGCAGCTCACCCTAAAGTCAGATCCTTAACCCACTGAGAGAGGTCAGGGATCAAACCTGCATCCTCACAGACACTGTGTCAGGTTCTTAAAATGCTGAACAACAGCAAGAACTCTACCTTATTTTAAAACTTTCATTTTTTTTTAATTTTAATATTCCTCCAATTAAAGCAGCTGAAATAGATGAATGTTAAGACGTGTTTTGCCTTTTTGGTATCTGTATTTACAATATATCCAGAAATCTTGCTCCACTAGAATAGACCCAGTTAGACGCTGCAGCCCCACCATGTTCTATCCTACATTTTCTTCCCTTTGTCAAACATCCTCTTTCTTTCTTAGACCATTTTCTTAAGATTATTTCTGCCATGCAGGATACTTGAACATCTACTTTAAATGAGCTCTCTAAACTAAAAACCAAAAGACTTTTTTCAGGCACAAAGAAAATATTCTCAGAGGGAAACATAGAAATGAAGGAAACATTAAAAAAGTAAATATGTGGATAAACATAAATTACATGTGAATACAAACTTTACAAAAAATAATTGAAATGATTTTTGCGTTTTAAAATATATATGGCATTGACTGCAGCAAGATGGCGGAGGAGTAAGAGGTCGTGCTCACCCTCTCCCACAAATACATCAAAAAAATGCATCTAAATATAAAACAAGTTGGACAAATCATCATCTGAATGCTGATTAATTTAAACCTCCAAAAACTGCAAGAAACCCTTGAAATAACTGGGTAGAACAACTGAAGCCAAAAAAAAAAAAAAGGTGAGAGAGAAAAGCAATTAGGACGGTAACCAGCACTCCAGGGAGGGAGCTGGGAGCTGTGAAAAAGAAGTTTCCTGGGAAGAAACCTAAACAAGGATCAGCGTATCAACAACCAATGGAACTAGAGGGACATCAAAGCCTGAGAAAAACACAGCAGCTGGATTGAGATAGGAAAATCAGAGACAGAGGCTCAGACAGAGGTCCTGAATATGGCGCAGATACTACAGCCTGAGGCGTTGGGCGGTGCCTGGGAGCTAAGACACAGGTTCCTAAGGTTAGTCCCTACGAGAGGACAGAGGTCGGTGGCCGCAGCGGTTGTGGGAATAGGACAAGGAACAGCAATATTCTAGGATTTGTGGAGAGCAAAACCAGGAGTGAGGGAACTGAGGAAGTCTGGTCCCACAGGGGAGGCAAGCCTCCATTGTTAGGGAAGAGGAGAGGAGGAGGGGCTGGCCGCCATAGGAAGCAACTTGAACAAGCGCAAAGGGTGGGGCCACGGTGACCCACCAAAGAGAGTGGAAGTGGGGAGGAGCCAGTGGAGGCTGCAGCTGTGGCAGCGGGAGCAGAGCCGTGCCTTGAAGCCCGTGGGCGGAGTGCGGTGCCAGGTTGTGGACCCAGGCGCCTGCACCAGCCAGCATCAGCAGGGGTGGCGGGGCCCTGGGCCGGACCACGGACCTAGGCGACTGCGTCAGCCCACAGAGTTGGTAGCTCTGCTGGGTGGAGCAGTATGTGACCACACAGAGCTAGCTTTCACAGAGGAGTGGGGCCGGCGCCAGCCGCTGCCACCAGGAAACAGCCCCATCTGATGAGAAAGCATCAGCGGAAGGGCAGAACAAACACCAGCCTGCTGAGCCAGCCTCTGACAGGTACCGCTTGTGGTTCCTGTCACCTCAAAGAGGACTTTGCAATCGAACACTAGTTTCCTGTGGCTCTCACTCCCAGGGGAAATCATACTTCCTGCTGCTGCTATTGCCAAATACTTAAGACACCTGGTAGATCTGCCTAGAGCTTGCGACCACCTCCCAGGGCTGGGCAACAAGGAGTGGACAGTGCCACCTTCCTGCAAATGAGAGCGTAGAGACTAGGCTCCCAATGTCGACTTTAGCCATTCCTACACTCTCACAGAGAACACTCAGAGTACCATTGAGATAACAGCCTGCTCATTCCAAAGAAATAGACATCAAATAGTCAAACTCCTACACCAAAAATAAATAGTAACCCCACCAAAAAATATAAAGGGGAGCTCCTCCCTAGAAGTAGCTTTCCAAGTCTACAGTGTGGCCTCCCCAAACTCACAGAAAAAGAAAACCACAAACAAGATGAAGAAGCTCAAAAACCATTCCCAGTTAAAAGAACAGGACAAGTCTTTTTTTTTTTTCTTTTTCTTTTTTTTTAATGGAAAGAGTCCTTTTTTTTCATATTAACAATGAATTTTATTTCAGTTATAGGTGTACAAAGATCATAAGTCAATACGATAGATTTTGTGTCCCAAACCCACAGTGCATCCCCCCACCCCCCAGATTGTCTTATTTGAAAAACCAAGGTTTTCCAAAATCTGTGAGTCATTGTCTGTTCTTCAAAGAAGTTCATTGTGTCTCCTTAGTTTC